>JALIRR010008980.1:5000-12500 GCA_023091755.1 Montipora sp. Colony 1 RG-2022 | reverse complement strand
TGAGTGCGTATCCGTAATCCCCCACTTCAGGATTTTTGTATTTTCGGCCGCTCCGTAGCATTCGAATTAAGACGCAGTTTTCCAGGTTTTCATGCTTGGATAGATTCCATATAGCGCATGCATATGTCCTTCTCCCGTCTTTGTCCAAGCGCAAGTCATGATGCTCTCCTCTGGACTTTTTCAAGTGCTAGAATATCTTTGAAGGACACCAAATCGAAGCCAAGTATTCGAGGATAGGGCGCACTAAGGACTTTACAGGATGGAGATTTAGCTTCCAGATTTGAGAACCCAAGCTAACGTTCTGTAGACTACACCCAGGATCATTTAATTATTTGCCTTCTTTAAAATGGGACCAACGTAGGCGCTCCACCACAAGTCAAAGGAAATAAAGACTCCGAGGTCTTTTCGCACACTTAACAGGCATGAGTCTTGATCCCATTGCATGGGAGGGGACCGACCTATCACGTACGGTTGTGGTGAAGCGCACAGTTTCGCATTTAAACCTATAAGCTGCCATAGAGTTGCCCAATTCGTAGTCAGGGAGCATATGTCGCGAAATATAGTCCTGTGGGAATTTCCTGGTGAAAGTAAGCCGCCTATCTAGATGTGTTAAGGGAGCCCTAAGGAACATGCCAAATGTTTTTGGAACTTTTGAAACTTTTACCGACGGCTTTTACGGACGGTTAAAAGTATGACTCTCAGAGTCCAACATGGAAACGAGGCTTGACCTTCAAATGCTTTGTAACCATCGTCAATGGTGCCAAATCTTCGACAAAAATTCTCATACTTTTAATTGGAGTGTATCTGACACGTAACACTAATAGAACGGATCACGTGACCACGCTAACGTAAAAACGAGGCTGGATCACATAATACCTTGTAGCCATTGCTTGTGTCGACAGATTGTCCCAATATTACTTATACTTTCAACTGGAGTGTAACTTAGACAACTCTGTAACATAACAGTAATAAATCTGATCTCGTGTCCATTATAAGGAGTAAAGGAGCCTTTTTTCATGGAATGCCTTGTGGCATATTTTGCACCGTTTACTTTCAATTATCACAGCTTCCATTGTCTTCAGCATCATTGCCGCTGCGGAGATCGTCACATTTAAGTCCCGTATCGCGAAATTGACATATATTAGTGGAACATTGCTCCTTAATTAGATGGAGGGCTGCATTGGGCTTGGGGAAATCCTTGTAAAGCGTTGGAGAAGTGTCTCAGGCTGTACCTCGAGAGAAAACAATTAGCAGGCTGATGCTTTGGGTTGCTGCATTTTGATGCTGCAAGTGGGGAGCCACTATCCAACATCAGCTTCTGACACCGACATGCCCATGTTTGTACAGTCCCTCGGGCAATTCCCAGAAATAATAATAGCCTTATTAATTAATCCATCATTAAATTAAAAAAATACGGTGAATTTACGATAATAAAATTAAAACATCAAAAATATAAGAGGCAGTGCACAATTTGAATACTTAGACCTCGGCGAAAAAAAAAACTAACGAGAACATCATCGGTTGTTAATCGATTTCGATGTTGACTCAGCACAAGAGACTCCATGTGCCGATAAGTCCTAGCATTGGTGTCTTAAGGTTAACGAGTTCATCACGCTTTTACAGCTTTTTAGTTCTTGACATCAGTGAGTAATTGGGATCTATCAAATGCATTATTCTCTCGAGCTCGCAGCAGTTAGGCTGCATCTCTGCGCTCTTAAAGGTTACGAAGGCTAGCCTTCATGATTCAGCAATAATTGAAAGGCTGCGATTTCCATCTGTCTGATCTTCTTCATGTCTGTAAGTATTTGAGTTCCACCCCACACCGGAGATGCATACTCTAACACTGTGAGAACACATTTTGTTGTGACTAGGAAGACGAAACAGTTTAGAAAGGTACATCTCAACCCTATTATTCTTGCTGAGTTGTTACACTGCTGCGCTTCCTGGATATAACAGGACGCTTTCGGGTGTGGTAAGTAAAATTCTTCCGATCACTTCTCTATTCCTATAACCCATAGTTGTCTTTCATTGCTCTTCAGCGGGTCAATTTGAATGAGACCAACAAATTGGGTTATAGACGAAAGAGAGAAGTGAAAGACAACTGGTGGAATAACCAAGCGGAAGAAATCGAAACGTTATATCCAGGTAACGTAGACAGTTTTGCAAATGACCACCTAACTGCTCGAGAGACAATGGCCGTTTTTATGCTAGAGACGTACCTCGTCTTAGACGTTAAAGTCGTCTCCTAGTCACTTTAACTCTAGTATAAAAACGAGAAATAAGACAGACGCATTTAGAGTATGCTTAAACCGGTTTTAAGTGCGTCGCTGAGACGCCCTTAACAGACGACTTAAACTTCGTTGAATATCTCCATGTAGCACAGAATCGGACGCCATCAATTATTGACGATTATGAAGGCTGAGTCCTTCCTAACCTTGAAGAGCGCACAGATGCTTCCTTGCTCTCTTGGTCGAGAGAGAATTTTAATTAAGCCATGCGCCGAGGCTAAACTAATATCAATGTCCATCGATCAAAATGCTGATTCTAGACTGATTTCTGTCACAAAAATATTTAGGACTTATCCAGGCACGTCGAGACATAAATTTGAGGTCGTAATTCCGCCACGTTTATTTGCTCATATATGATGTTAACGTTTATTTGGTGCCGAGTTTTTGCCCAGTGTCTTCCGAAATAGAACCTAAGTATTTAAAAAATCTTGTTTTTGTCCGTTAGTTATATTTTTGATGTTTTATATTTTATTATCAGACGTAAATTCGTCTTGACGATTTTAACGTCTTAGCATTTCGGCCATGATGGATTAATTAATAATGGAAGAACTATTATTATTAGCAATATTCCACTAATAGATGTCAATTTCGCGAAGCGGGACTTAAATGTGACGATCTCCGCAGCGGCAATGATGCTGAAGACAATGGAAGCTGTGATAATGATGTTGATGACGATCACTATGAGTCATTTGATGTTGATAATGTTGATCAAGATCATGACGACGATGATGATGAAGAGGAGGAGGAAGACGAAGACGAGGAAGATGAATAGGATACCTTTTATCCTTGTCAGGGAGTTGTGATAAAATTGCATTTGGCTGATTGAAAGTAAACGGTGCAAAATATGCCACAAGGCATTCCATGAAAAAAGGCTCCTTTACTCGTTGTAATGGACAAAAGATCAGATTTATTACTGTTATGTTACAGAGTTGTCTAAGTTACACTCCAATTGAAAGTATAAGTAATATTGGGACGGTCTGTTGCCATAAACAATAGCTACACGGAAGTATGTGATCCAGCCTCGTTTTCACGTTAGCGTGGTCACGTGATCCGTTCTATTACTGTTACGTGTCAGATAAACTCCAATTAAAAGTATGAGAATTTTTGTCGAAGATTTGGCACCATTGACGATGGTTACAAAGCATTTGAAGGTCAAGCCTCGTTTCCATGTTGGACTCTGAGGGTCACACTTTTAACCCCCCGTAAAAGCCGTCGGTGCAAGTTACAAAATTGCCAACAACATTTGGCATGTTCCTTAGGGCCCCCTTAACACATCTAGATAGGCGGCTTGCTTTCACCAGGAAATTCCCACAGGACTATATTTCGCGACATATGCTTCCTGACTATAAGCTGCCATAGAGTTGCCCAATTCGCCAGACAATTGATGTCATTTGGAAGGCCTGAGCGTGATTTACAATACCAGAGAGCTCTCTGTACACCTTTGTGCCATCAGGGAACGCTTTAACACAGGACGATATGTTAGATGTATATGATAGGTCGTTAACATAGATGAGGAATAGGATGGGCCCCTAGAATTGTTCCCTGGGGTATACTCTGGATCTAACATGAGACCAACAGGAGGAGATGCTACGCACTACCACGCGTTGTTGGCGATTTATCAAAAAGTTTCTGAACCATTGCAACAGGTTTCCCTCTATTACATAACTTTTCAGTTTGAGAAGCAGGCGTTCATCAAAAAGCGAATCAAAAACTCAAAGTGAAATTAAGAAACACAACATCAGTAGGTAGGTGTAGATTTGTTTCTGGGTGAGGCCCAGTCGTGTAGCAGGCATTGTGTCATGGATGATTTCTACTCATGAAACCCTAGCTGAATTGGATTCACATTTTTTGAAACTCCCAGATCTTGCCAAACGTTTATGACACACTTTTTCTTACAATATTTTCACACACTTTGCATGCTATTGAGGTAAGGGATATTTGGCGATAGTTTTCTCTGTCAGTTTTGGGCTCTTTTAATTTTGTGGCCTGGTTCAGTTCAGATTTGTGGGACTGAACCAATAGAAAAGGATCTATAGTATTCGTCGAGTTTTCGTGTATTAGGAGAAATGTTTGTACACGCAGCACCCTTAAGTAGCGAAACTCACGCTGCCCGGGTGAGGGTCTTTTCAGACAAAAAACAATAATAACAATAATAATGATCGACTTTATTAACGCGTCAATAGTACTTTTCACGGTTTCTCACGCCATATTGATTTGGGGGAGGGGGAAACACTGCTTAAATTACAGTGAATGTATGGGGATTTTGCCGACTTTAAACCATTATAAATCCACTTTAACGTCTGACAATTGAGTATAGCGAGAATACCTCTCAAAAAGCACTTCCATTGAGATTGTTTTCGTGAAGTATGACGATCGGAATCAAGCTGTAACGACCGTAATCGACATTTGTAAATTTGTATAAACCCATGTAAATAAAATTATGCAAATTCCCGCGAAATTTAAAGAGATATGAGGAAATTTTCAGTCGTTGTGCCTTGTGCAATGATCTAATTTTCCGTTGAATGAATGATATTAATGAAATGACTAAAAATGTTTTAAAATTTTTGAAATCTGCCTTTTTGCAACGGAGTTAAAGATCGGGTTTGAATTCGGCCAAAATTCCATACAATCACGGTGATTTGAGCCGCGTTTGCCCCCCAACCAAGATGGCGTCAGAAACGTTAACCGTGAAAAGGTCTATTGAAATGATTGAATTTGTTCATAACGGCCATGAACAACGCACATTTCGTCGACAGCCACAATTCCAGCTCAGCTGCTGAGTGTAATGCCTTCATTATAGATCTAGGAAAACAAAGCAATGAGTGGAGTTCTCAGCGTTGGGTACTTTCAGATCTTGCCTGGTTCCGGCAGCAACAAACGTCCTGGCGATTAATCATACTAAATCGAAGGCATTATTCATGCAAACTCATGCGAACAATTTGAAGTGGAGCATTTGAACACAATTTCTGGCCCGAGCAGGCAGGAATTTAAACAACTCGTAAGGACTTAAATATTTGGAGTTACAATACGTCAGGAGCTCCGGAGTACGTTCACTGCATTGAAAAATAATAAATTTTCAAGAATAAAGAATAATTTAATAGATAGCAATCACCATATAATAACAATAATAACTTTATTTACATAGCCGCGGCACATATCCTGAGCTCATGGCGCTTTAAATATAATCCACCCACAAGGACATAGCCTGCGTAGAAAGCGCTAAAGGGGAGGGAAAGAGGGGGAAGAGGGAGTTCCGAAATGGAAGGGGAATATGCCCTTGAGATCTTAGGTGAGTGACACACTGTTTCTGACCCAGCCCCTGTCACGTAATTCTTTTTTTTGTTGGTCACCAGTTTGTAGATACTTTTAGCCACTCGTCTTGTTCGTTAGTGTGAGTGTTAACTACCTATTGTACGATTTCCTCGTGTATTATGTATTATCTGATTTAGTGTTACAGAACTTCTTTTAAGTTAAGTGTTGTAATGTAGTCATATAAAAAAAACATGTTTTGTCGTAATTTGAATAAATTAGTTTAACTATATATAGATGTAAAAAGTCATGGGCGTTGGTTGGTTGTTGAAGTGGCACAAGGTTTGTTGACAAGAGACTTTCAGCATTAGTTTATTTAGTGTTGTCATTTAAATATATAATTTGGCCTACACTACCCAGAGAAACACACACACAACGATGTATAAGCTTAATTGTAATACTCGCCGTCGGAAAAGATCAAACTACGCAAAAAACCTAAATACGGCACCGCCGGATACGAAAACCCAAAACCACTTTGTGGAAAAAGGGGAACGTATACCCCCACCTGCTGAACTCAGCTGCAGTGCCGCCAACTCTGGGGGCTGAGGTACGCAAAAAATAACAAACACAAAATATCTAGAAAACAAATAACTCAAAATTAACAAAATAAAATTACCAGATTATGGAGCTCGATTAAGTGCTGACCTAGACTGATTCAAAATCGTAACGAACAACATACATACATATCTCACAAAGCTACCCATAATCCCTCTCACGCGGACCCAGGCCTCTGGTCCGTGCCGGCAAAATAGCCATTTCTACCTATTCCGCGAAGCTACATTGTCAGAAATACCATATTTTGCCTACACTACCCAGAGAAACACACACACAACGATGTAGATACAGGGGCCTATAGGTCAGCGAGGACCTCAAACATATAGACAGACAAAGGTAGGGCTTGAGCATGAGGAAGAAAAGAAACGCGACGGTAAGAAAGTATTTAGTCACAAACCTAAGCTCTTAGAAACATTCAATCTTAAAGACACCGAATCCTTAACGTACAAATCCTTAGCCGTCTTCGTTTTCCATCTTCCATGACGTTGGAAAACCCTTTCTTTAACGCCGGAATTGGCCGCAATAGTCGCACTTCCCGATCTAGTGGAATGGGTGCTGTATTTAGAAATATCAGGAACAATCCCCTTGAAGGACGCTTTGAAGGATTCCCTGTATATTGAGTAGGAGATATGCCTATCTGAGGAAACAAGCTTCTTCTGCTTCTTGGAAGAGGAAATCGGCCTGAAAACATATCCCGTGGAATTATCTATCTTACCTATCTGCCGAGTTTCCTCTGCAGCAAGCTACAACACAAACAGGGGATTTACAGTACAACTGGGGGACTGGTGATATTGAAGCCTAACACTGTGCGGGGGCTTCGAAGGGTAGAGTTTTTGTTTTACTTTCGTCCACTATTACTTTTCTTGCCGTTAAGGCCTGGACAAACGGGTCCACTGAACATGTTAGTGTGACATGATCCAACATTATTGAATCAAACATGTTGCGCTCGTTTGGCTACCATGTTGTATGATGTTGGAAGTTGTTGAAAGAAGTTTGATTTCCATATCAAACATCATCTTCAACATCATCCAGCGTTTCGTTTGTTCTAAGGTGTGAACAACAGTGTTGCATTCGTTCGGCCATCACATTCAACAGTGTTGCACGCGCGCGTGCTCTGCGGCTATCGTTATCCATGGTAAGTTGCATCTGTTTCGCTCGTTGGCTCGTCAGTTCAAGCCACGGGATGGTGAACGAGCAAAGTCTTCAATGTCTGAGCGACGAAAGCTTAAGCAATCTCTCTTCGAACAGATAGCTCTGCTTGTGTTCAAAGCTCTCAGGGGCATGGCGCCAATGTATCTACGGGATCTTTGCAAGTCAAGAACCCGGGACGCTGCTCCCGACGCAGTGA
>JALIRR010008979.1:15000-17086 GCA_023091755.1 Montipora sp. Colony 1 RG-2022 | reverse complement strand
TTTATTGTTTTGGTCTCCCATCCTAACACTAACCCCGCGAAACAGGTCTTGACTTCAGTGAAGTTTATTATTAGAAAGCTGTCAGATGCTCAGAGGGCACACTTGTGGTGAAAAGAAGTTGTGAGGGAACTTGAAAATTATCAACATGTCAGCCCAGAAGCCAATGTTTCTCGCTTCTCTTTTATTTGTTATTCTTCAGAGACTGGAATGCTGTATTTCAATACCACACAATTCAGTGCCTTCTGATTTTCTGTAGCACGAACCACAGGCAATCCAGTGTATGCTTCACAGAAGCATCTCGTTATATCAAGATTAGAAATAGCTGTCTACATTGTCTACATTGACGACACGACCGCCATGTTGGTGCCCTAAACAAAGAAAAGGCGGCCATGTTGGTGCCCTACCAAATCCTCCGGGAATTTAACTCTATTATTATGCAAATGCTTCCTTTTGTTTTCGTCGAAAAACATGGCTGTTGATCACGTGAGTGAAAACCATCAATTAAGGGATGTTTATCTTCAAGAGTGGGAGACCGTGGAAAAAACACTTGAGAACACCTCGCCCTCGCCAAGGAGACGCTTAACCACAACCCTATCATCTAAAAGGCCCCTTTTCTTGACGTTTATTCTTTTCATAATGTACAGAGTCTAGATCTTATTTGAGAGAACATCGTATCTCACACTCGCAATAGACCAATATCGATATATTAAATTCAGTCGAAAACAAAAGGCATCATCTAAAGGCTCTGGGGAATAAACTCATACAAATCCTTATATTTATTCCCCAGAGCCTCGAGATGATGTCTTTTGTTTAGGATTGAATTTTAATATATCGAAATTGGTCTATTAGCTTTGCTATTCTAGGAGGACCAGTTAGCCAGTACATAGTAGGCTCACAAAACAAAAAGAACCGAAAAATGACGACGTTTAAAATAAAGAAAAGAATTACAGAAAAAATACGCGGGAGACTGGGCGAAACTGGGCGAACAGCATAAAAGAAGAAAATGAAAATCAGAGAAAAGTACACAGAGAGAGACAGAGGTTATACAGAGTTTCACGTTTTAAGAAAAGGCATGTGCTTAGAAAGATCCGAATGTAGCACAGGAAATTCCCTTGCCAAGTTCCAAGATTGGTCGGCAAAAGCAGACGGAGACCCGAGGAGGTTCCGGATGAGGGGGTATTAGAGAAAAAGGTGGACATCTATTACCTCCAAAGATAACGGAATCAAAACGACAAAAACCCATAATACTATAAATAAATAAAAAAACAGCCGGGGAGATGCCCTAATTAAATACAGGACTTCTAGTAGTCTGAAAGTTGTTTTTCAGAGAAAGAATGATGGCTAGCTGCAGCAAGCCCCAGAGGGAGGCAATGACTCATCTCAGACGAAAAAACATTGCCGTAGACTAAAAAAACAGTAGTTATCTTGCAGGAGGCTCGAAACATTCGAGAACGAATCCAAAAAAGTACAAAAAGGTCTCAGTCAGTGCACAAGGCCAACACTCCCTTGCCGTGAAACGTTTGAACGTGCTCGCTGGGTAGGAAGATCGAGAAGAATGCCGAAACACAGTTACATTGCGAACTCGATGAAGAGGAGGAATACTCCAAGTGAAAGCCCCAAGTGACCATCCCAACGTGTTTAAGAATTGGCTTTTCAAAGACTGGGAATTCCATAGGCCAGTATATAATAAGTTCATGAACTCAAAATGCAATTGAAAAATTGCTCGAAACGCGGGCATCCCAACATGAACCGATTGGACAAAATTGCCAAACAGCACAACAGTGATTAGTCACATGCTTGAAATTCGAGGGACAGGCGCGTGGACGACCTCGGAAGATCATCAAAGTCATATTTCGTGTGCCTGAATGCAAGACCAGGCATGCGTTTCTCAAAAGTCCCGAAAACAAGGAGTTTCGGGCTCGAAAAGCAATTCGTGAAACTATGATCTACTACTTACGAAAAATTGATCTTTTGGACATGTTTTCGAGACCAGTGAGAACGAAACAATTGCAGAGTTTCATGACTAGAAACATTTTCCTTTTGAAGGCATAAAGCATTTTATGTCACCCGAAATAGGCCCGAAAAG
>JALIRR010008979.1:5000-10000 GCA_023091755.1 Montipora sp. Colony 1 RG-2022 | reverse complement strand
AAGAGCATTATTCAAGATTGCAAGATGTTTGCGTTGAAGTTCACCCTCTGGCAAGTAGACACTGACGTTTTCTTCTTGGGATGAAATGCTTCTTGCTGAAACGAGCGAATCCAAGGATACACGGGTATCACAAGCTTCCTGTCTCCTCACTCGAGATTGTCTGGGAACAGATTTGAATGTTGACCCTGTAAGTGGCAATTCATGGGGCTTTGCGTCTTGATCAAGTGATCCCCTGCAAGTTCTGCAGATCACTGCAAAAAGAAGATTATTTGTCAGACATTGACTCGTTCTTACTAAACTTCAAAAAGTGCAAAGTGACCACCTGAAAGATTATGACTTAACATGAATCCCTTTTGTCTACTGATTACGTACAAAGCCTTGAGAAATACCCCACAAGCAATCTCTGCACCTTTCTCCAGTTTCTCTTTTTTATTGACTCGAGTAGATAGCTTGATTGCAGGCTATGGGTTGACTTATTATTACCTGAGCCAATTGCAACAGTAACACGTGTCTGCTCGTATATTTTACACGCCATCTCTTTGTTTATGCGACGAGGGTTTTTCTTTAGCTTGCTTGCGATTCTCTTTAGTCTTGAGGATTCCACATCGTGGTGGTTAGGATGACAACAGTTAGCCTAGTAGAAAAAATATATACATGTATGTATTTTTTGGCTTTCAATCCGGCGTATCTTTGAACAAAGCTGGTTCAACAATAATCAGCATTTGTTTGGTTCATTACCTTCACTTGGTACATAGTAGTGTACTTGGCACGATGTTTGGGACATATGGTCAACTTTATAACGTCATTACCGCCAAAGGGAATTCCTGCACGGTTGAGAATGAGTTCCCACTCGGCGATAGCAGCTACCTCAGCTTTCGGAATAAAAAGAAGCAAAGCAGTACTTACGGCCGATTCAAATGAGCCCAGAAACCAGCCTAGTAAGTTGGCCCGTTTAGCGAGACGAATTTTGACCACTGTTTTTTGGGAAATCGGGTTTAGCTTGATTATCGCGCAGAACATTTAGTGACGCGATCACAAGTTAACAGAAAGGCATGGCGTATTGGAAGGTATCCGTGGCTCGTATTTCCAATTGTTTTATTACTGAAAGGTTTTAAATCTTAAACAACAGGGTCAAATTGATTTTAAAAATCTGAGAAAAAACACATAATCAACCTCCGGCCGCTCTTTTAGGAAAATGCTTGCATATTTGAAACCTTTTTCATCAGTCCCGGTAACCTGGTCTGGATACCAGGATGTTAGTCCAGGGTACCAGGGCCAGCCTGCCTTCTTATATGAAAGCAGCAGTATTTTAACAGAGGAAATAGCAGTGAGATACGAATTCAGTAATGGGGCAGCAGCTCTAAGAGTAACAAGTGTTCAGTCACCTTCCACATCATTACTTCCACTGTAGAACGTACCATACTTTGGCTATTTCTCTCGCCCATAGAAGAAAAAAGCATTTCGTTTGGCAACACGCCAAGGATCTAAAGGTCAGCATTTTTCTCTGACGCAAACAAATGTTTCAAATGATATTGTTATTAAAAGAATGATAGAAGCTGAATAAATTATATTCTTTGACGCTCAAAATATGGCCAAAAACACCTCGAAATTTGGCTTTCCTATAAATTTCCATGTTATATTGCCAAATGCAACCAAATATACAGCTAAACTGGTTAAAACAATTTTACACTGCAATTTGGGGAAACTCAGTGGAAGTGCAAGATTACAAGGATGGAAGTAAATTTGACTTTTTGATAGGGAGTCGAGAAGTCAAGATAGTCCAGTTTCGAGTTCGCCATGGCCGCTGATTAAAAGCACTGAGAACGCATTTGCACAGGGTTAGCCTCGACCTAAAGATGAGTAGATGACCTGTTTGCAGCGCTGTGTATTGTTTAATTTTCAAATTTGTGCCAGCGTTCCGCCAGTATTTGAGTATATTTTTTAGGGCGAGGCTAACCCTGTGTAAATGCGTTCTCTGTGCTTATAGTCGACGGTCATGGCGAACTCGAAGTTAGACTATTCCATTCTGGTGGAAATTTGAGTCTTTCAGTCATAAATTTTTCCATTTAGTTTTTATGATCTTTTTGCTGTTACCAATTTTGACGTTTTTTTCTTTCTGTTGCAAGATAATAAAGCTAGCTCCTGGCCATTCTCATTAAAACACTATATATCAGCCTGGACAATGCCCCTTTAAGGTCTAGTTAAAACAAGGGTATGGAGATTTTGAGGAACGCTAGGAGCGAGAAAGTTTATGTTACTAGGGACCGGGAAATAGTTTTCGTATTTTTATTGTTTTGTTTCAGCGACGGTATGTGAAGCCGAAGGGAGACGAAAAAAAATGGTCTTTTCATACCTTCCTGCACAAAATAATTCTTTGCACGACTAAACTGATATTTTTTGTTGTATTTTAGATACGCTGTTCAATAAAGACCCTTTGTCAAAAAGTTACTGCTGATCGTAAGACTGAGAAAAAACGGAATAAACTGTATTATCATAAGGGCAAAAGCACCTGAGTAAACACTTTAATTAGGTTACTTTAATTGAGTTACTTAAATAACAACTGATGCGTTAAATAACCACGGAAATTTGGACAAACGTTAAAGAAGCATACAGGGTACGGAAAGATTTAAATGCTTTGCAACATTATTAACCTTAATTGAAAATCTCTGCTTTGTTGGAAAGGTAATGAAGCAAAACTGGTCATTTTTGGAAATTAGAATAAACAGAGCTCACGTCTAGTCTTGTACAAAGAGCGAACGCAACAACACAAAAGTTGTATTTATGTAAACTTTACGGCATTCTAGGCTGTGGAAAACCACCATAAATAGTTTTAGGGCGTGAATTAGCAGCTTGAATATTTCTGCCAATCGGATTGTTTTCATGGGTTTTGTTAAGTGTAAAAGTAATTCGCTAATGTAGAAGCAAAAATGAATGAACTGGTGACAAAACCAGATATATGTTGTTATCATACCAACATCATTTTTCCACGTATAAGGAGACGAAGCATAATAGAATCTGACTATTTTGCAACTGATTGTCCCGTCACACTGTAACAATGTTTTACTCACTTGTCGTGTTTGTGTGCCCGGCCTTTGGTCGACCTCTCATGCCCGACGCTCCAGAACCTTTATACTTATTCTTGAGCCATGGCCCCATGTCCGACGTGCAGGACATTAGAGAAATAATGGCATCGTCACGTAGCGCCCATTTTACAGCGCCACAAGGGTCTGAGTTATTGCCAAATGAACAGTAAGTCATCTTCGAATTCAACTATTTAGCTGCAAGTTTTGTAATTGTTCGACCCATGGAGACTGGTGCCAAATTGTAACTAGTCCTCACTACAAACACGAAAAAAATGAAGAACGGCCAGTATTAAAAAGGCCTTGCAACATTTTCCCCACTATTTTGCTTCAGAAAACTTACTATATCACTTACTATAATACGATATTTCTTACTATAATACGATTGATTGTTTCTGTAATAGCTTTATAGCCAGTGTTGTAAGTTTAATTAGTAGTCCCACATCCGGCTTGGCCAGAAGCGTTTTCATGACTCGTATCACAGTTATTTTATTTTCCCTTTATTTTGTTTACACGAAATCAATATTTCTCATTTATAAAACATTTGCTTTCCCACAAAAATTATCTAGGCTAGGAAAAAACTGATACAGCAGTGATTTTTAAGTCAAAATTTTGTTTATACAAATGAGGTCATTTTGCACAAGTGTTGAGTAATAATGATGCCGGGAAAGCAGCACAGCTTAAGGACCCAAATTTTTCAATCCTTTTTTGGATTATAGATATCCTTAGGTAACTCATGACGTGTGTCTTCATTCGTAATAGGATTACAGGTAACAATTATGGTTTCTTGAAGTTGGCCTATTTTTCGTATTTTCGGGGAGGTGGAAATTTGCATACATTTAGTGCCATGCTTATCTCTTCCCAATAATTATATCCCCCAAAGTCATCAACCGTATTAAAGTAGGTTCTTAGTAGAAACATCCCATACCATTATATATTCTGTGAGCTTTCTACATTTATTGTAATGGTACTCCAAAGTTAACCCTTATAAGGGTGTTATTTTTGTACTCTGAGGCCCCAAAATGGGACCCCCCTGAAAAAATTGAAAGGAAGACAGAACGAAGAAAAATAAAACCAGATTTAATAATAACTCATCAAGGACAATATGCTCACCAAGTTTCGTTGAATTTCGCCAACCCCCATTTCCAAGGTCTGACACGCTTTCTGAGTCAGGGCCTCTTAAGAAATAAAGCGGAATAATGATAGGCACAGGGTCCGACAGATAATGCTTGAGTCTTAGCACAGTTCACTGTTAAATAGTTGGACTCAAACCACGACGAAAGAGCCTGGAGATCCTTGTTGAAGGAAAATTCTAGAATGTTGGGAGATACATCTGACAGGTAGGCAGTCGTGTCGTCAGCGTACAGCCGCAATGAGACATTAGGAACACAAAAATTCAAATCATTAATGAATATGTTGAACAACAACGGACCCAATAGTGAACCTTGAGGAACGCCAGATTTAACTGTTTTGAAGTCAGAGCATACGCCATCTAATCTGACACATCGTTGACGACCTAGCAGGTATGTGGGCATCAGTTCCAAGGCACGTGTAGAAAAGCCATAGGCCTTCAACTTCGCGAGCAGAAGGCTATGGTCTATGGCGTCAAACATAGACCATATCGTATTCTCGCCGTTCACCTTCGACTTCAGGATCTTTGTTACCTTTTGTTTGAAAGTACTCTTTCTGTTTTTATTCGTTCATCTCAGAGTGTTTTGTAATATTCGCCTCAAGGATTCCTAGGTACTGTACGCTCTGATTGGGTTCTCCAACTCCAGAAATCCTTTGCTATTCACCTCCGAGCAATAAGCAAATTGTAATTGTTGAAGGAATAAATCAGTTAAAGTCACCTTTTTGTGCTTATTATCTCACTATTTTAGTAGATACGAAAACAACTATTCACGTTAGTGTCGGTGGCTG
>JALIRR010008978.1:5000-7500 GCA_023091755.1 Montipora sp. Colony 1 RG-2022 | reverse complement strand
CTTCTTTATTTACCTGAATAAAATGAAGGAACTCATCCTTTAATTTCCAAGCAGATGGAAGCACTTGAAGAATCAAGCAGGTCTTATCATCTGTAAACAGAATGTACATCTACCTATCAGTATTGGAGAACTATATAAGCTTGATCGTTTGTAAAATAATGGACCAAAGGACAATGAATCTCCCCATAGCAAAATGTTTTGGTCATTGACAATCAGTGTATTGGAATTGTTAATTTGCAGGTGTGTGTACTTCCACCCAAGAGATAAAATCAATTCATTTTGCTAGTTTGTACTTTGTCCAATAAATTAACATTTTGTGAAAATACTCTACCCTGCTGCTTCAGTTTTCATGTTTTAGAGAAACAAGAGAAATAGATAATGATATGTTTATGAAGCATCAAAGAAATTGCTACTTAATGGCAGAATTGTTTCTCTCCAGGGAGTGTGGAAAAAAAGCCCCAGGTGACTGTTGAAAAGACAATTTGTAAGGAGAATCTATCAATCTATCAGATGTCACTTAGGGCTCTTTTACATGCACCCCTTTTGACATTTTTGGGTACAAGGGCTGCCCATGCTTCTTTATACATGTGGTGGTCTATTTTTGTGATCACCTGCATTTCCATCATGAGCTGTTTAAAAAGAAATTAAGTTAAAACTGCTATATCTTCGGACCTGCATAAAATGGTCTTCTCTAATGTTGATGCTGTAACATCAAACCGGTAACTTTGTATGCCATAACAAGAACACTAAAACCATCATCCTGGCAGTTTAGAATTTCAACAATATCTATTATGAGCCCATTATTTTTAAAATGTAAAAGATATGCTGTAGTATAATTATTTATTTATATTTCTCAGTTAGTGTGAGCACTGTGATTGGTCATTTTAGCAGGCCAGACTCTACTCTACAGCCTGCTAAATTTAAAAGTTTCTTTTGGTTGCCTCAGAGATATACTAAATATCTTACTAACCTTGTTTCCTCGGTCCGTACTGTAAGTTACAGATCCTCCTTTTTTCTGCTCGCTCTTGAGCCATAAATCTTGGTCTGTGACTTACAGTATGGTCCTTGAACTTGGCTAGTCAGCGGTATAAATTTCCTTGAGGAGGAAACAATTTTGATGTACATGTTAATTATGGTGTTTTAATATTTATTTTGTGCATGCGTTCTTAAATTGTACCTTGGTACAACATTATAACATACAATAGTGCAAGCAAGTTTACTTTGTCCTTGTCATGACACTGTGTTTCACTTACTGAATGCAACTGTTCATCAAGTGTTTACCAGGGGTTGCATTTAGGGTGCTGCAATAAATCATATCAATTCAGCTATAAAAAGGATCATGAACCTCACCTGATCATAGCATTTAAATCTAGGATATTCCCCCAAGATCTTTTACACTGTGCCTCCATTCCCTTCGTTTGGCAAAAGAGGCCACCATCAATGCTCCATTTTTTTTTTTTCGATCAGGTTTTGAGGCTTTCATCTCCTTTTGCAGGAGCTGAAGATGTGACTCCTGGGCAGAATCTATTTCAAGCTCCTCGTTACTTTTTTTCTTTTTCTACAAAGTAACGTAACTGAAGTGCTGTAGTAATTGAATTAACTGTTGAGTTACTTGTGAAACAAGGACAACAAATGTTGCTCTTCTACGTTCCTCTATTACAAAATGCAGGTCACACCTCTTGTAAGCGAGTACTTTATTTAAGCTAACACATCATTATCAACCTGTGTACACATGCTTTACCCACTTAAGTTTAACTGTATCAAGTGGAGGCTTACCCATGGCTTAAAGACATCCTTTCCGACAGGTGGATCTGGATCCTTCAACTCTGGAACCAGATGAACTATTTTTTGGGCGCAGACTTCAAACTCTGCATTGCTTGGTTTCTCCCTCCCAAGATGAGCTTGCAAAATGACCAAGCTGTTATTGACCATTTCTATTCTTGCCTTGCTAGTTAGTGGTACTTTTTCCAACCAGCACTTTCTGATGCTTGGTGGAATTGTTAATGAGAGATTTTTAAACAACAAGGAAAGGTCGGAGTTGGAGTCCAGTTTCAAGACTGGATGTTCTTGGGCATGTAGAAGACTTCTAAAATTCAAATTCCTTTAATCACAAAGTTAAGCATCTAAACAACTGTCATAAACAGCTTTCCTGCAACACTGTTTGCCAACTTCAGGTTACTAAATAATTTTATCACTTTTATTACCAAGGTACACAAAAAAACTGCAGGACTGTGTACAACATATGTCTCGCTGTTTGTAGATAACAATTGCTAGGCCAGATTCATTAATGTCACTAAAAAGATATTCTTGATCTCAAGATACTCTTGATCTCATTGGACATGACATTGAACAACACATCACCTCACTTTATGTATTAGAATCATTAGTTAAATCATACTCACAGAAAGATGAGGGAGTTTATTCCTGCGCTCAGAAGTTGACACCTCTTTTACTGATCCCTTTGATGAACCACTAATGGGCACAACTGGTGACCCAATAA
>JALIRR010008977.1:7500-17092 GCA_023091755.1 Montipora sp. Colony 1 RG-2022 | reverse complement strand
TACGAGCTACTGTGACGTAAGTCATTACAAGTTTAGAATCTTTATATTACAGTGATTAAGTCATTAGCGTTAGTCTAGAACGACACACGAGACTGGTCCTCATCAAATGGCTGAAGCGCGACCGGAGGAAAAAAGAGAGAAGAACATTGTAGCCATTTGATTTCTCAACAAATATTTGTCATAGAATATTCGCGACAAAGTAGCGCTTTTCTCGCTGTTATTCGTGTAGAAAAAACTGCGTAGCCTTTCTTCAGTTCTTCTTGTTGAAAAAACGGTATAATGTAAACAAGAGAACACTGAGATTTATATTTGTAGATTACTGAAGTGAAACTCAGTCTGTATCTCTATGCAATAAGCGCATTTAAAATTTTCTCATATTTCTGTGTAAAAGTTTGTTTTTGAATGATTTTCCTATTACTACATATGAAAAACAACCGAGTTTTCCTCCCCGTTTTATTTACATGATCTTTGCAGAAGTTACATTCTGTCCCCCAATAAACCTAGAACAACCAGTTGTGGTCTTAAGTCTTTGTGTCCTTGCTTAATCAGCTAAGTAATGCGCTACTGAGTTAATAGGTTTTAAAATGAGAATCCAGGGAAATTTTTTGTATAGCCGCTTTTTTTTTGAATTAATTAATTTTCCTTTAAATATTTTCTATCAATTTAGTTATGTATCCATAGATGCTATGTATTTTAGCTGTCAATGTAATGTCTCCCAAGATAGTAGGTCTTGTAGTTACTCTGAATTCCGGGATGAAATAAAAATGAATGCATTTGTGTATGTTTCCTTTAGCAGGGCGCGTGCGTACACTTTGTATTCCGCGACTACAGTGCTTACCATATGAGAGATAAAATGACTTTTGCCTTAAATATATAAGCCATCGAAATCTTACGTTAAATTGTAATGACAAGGGCGGTCTGATGGAGCTGTGAGTAGGCGTGGGATTTGTCACATATGGTTTAGGGGCCGACATATCTCTCCCTCAATGCCGTACCGGGAGGCAAGGTCGGTAGCAGAAAGCAGCAAAGGGCCAACTGCGTCCAAAAGCCATCGCACGGGCCGAAATCCCGGGATGACTCGTTTGGTACGACGCTCCAGCGCCACGTCTGGAGGTACTGCATTTTTCTCTCTTGCTCAAACATTCCGTCATCGCATGCGCAAATGTTCTGGCTCTCCGATACGTACCATACCAAAATAAAGATGCTGGTTTTTACAAGCAATTGACATTTCAAATGATTGTACAGGCATAAACGTAGATGTAAGAACCGTGCGTGTCTGGTCTTCTGGAGACAGAGGTAAGAGATGGTTTTGCGCAGACTGGGACGCCTAAAATGCTTTGTTGTAAACATGGCGGTTCACGAATGAAGTTGTCCCTCTGGCCTTTCTGTGCACGGATTCCAGGACCTACCGATACAATTTAAGCTATTTTTGAAATCTAAAATCTTCAATCGATGCTGTACTTTGCTGGTAGGACTGGGTGGCCCAACACTTGTAAAAAAATCGACGAAATGACATCCGGGGGTCTTCCCTTGTCATGGAATGGCAGCATTACCCAGAATTCGTTTGGAAATGAACCAGGCAACTTGAAAAGCACGAGACTGGTCCTCATCAAATGGCTGAAGCGCGACCGGAGGAAAAAGAGAGAAGAACATTTCTAGCCAGATACTAAGGAGTAGTCCTGGTGTGTGCTGTTAATTAATGTAGCCATTTGATTTCTCAACAAATATTTGTCATAGAATATTCGAGACAAAGTAGCACTTTTCTCGCTGTTATTCGTGTAGAAAAAACTGCGTAGCCTTTCTTCAGTTCTTCTTGTTGAAAAAACGGTATAATGTAAACAAGAGAACACTGAGATTTATATTTGTAGATTACTGAAGTGAGACTCAGTCTGTATCTCTATGCAATAAGCGCATTTAAAATTTTCTCATATTTCTGTGTAAAAGTTTGTTTTTGAATGATTTTCCTATTACTACATATGAAAAACAACCGAGTTTTCCTCCCCGTTTTATTTACATGATCTTTGCAGAAGTTACATTCTGTCCCCCAATAAACCTAGAACAACCAGTTGTGGTCTTAAGTCTTTGTGTCCTTGCTTAATCAGCTAAGTAATGCGCTACTGAGTTAACAGGTTTTAAAATGAGAATCCAGGGAAACGTTTTGTATAGCCGTTTTTCTTTTGAATTAATTATTTTTTTTGAAAATATTTTATATTAATTTAGTTATGTATCCATAGATGCTATGTATTTTAGCTGTAAATGTAATGTCTCCCAAGATAGTAGGTCTTGTAGTTACTCTGAATTCCGGGATGAAATAAAGTTGAATGCATTTGTATATGTTTCCTTTAGCAGGGCGCGTGCGTACACTTTGTATTCCGCGACTACAGTGCTTACCATATGAGAGATAAAATGACTTTTGCCTTAAATATATAAGCCATCGAAATCTTACGTTAAATTGTAATGACAAGGGCGGTCTGATGGAGCTGTGAGTAGGCGTGGGATTTGTCACATATGGTTTAGGGGCCGACATATCTCTCCCTCAATGCCGTACCGGGAGGCAAGGTCGGTAGCAGAAAGCAGCAAAGGGCCAACTGCGTCCAAAAGCGATCGCACGGGCCGAAATCCCGGGATGACTCGTTTGGTACGACGCTCCAGCGCCACGTCTGGAGGTACTGCATTTTTCTCTCTTGCTCAAACATTCCGTCAGCGCATGCGCTAATGTTGTCACAATTTAACGAGAGGTTTACACAATGTAATTGGTTCCGACTCTCCCCGTTTGCTTTCGTTGCTACTTGTATTTGTTCCGAGCTTATTGCGACCTTATATCGCCGCCATATGGGTTCAGTTTGGATTCCGGTTATATATATTGAGAACGTTACACATTTTCTGCTTTAGATAGTCGTCGTGAGAAAAAAATTTTTGGGTTTAGTCTTTTGGACTGAGCTTAGTAACCGTCTTCGTATGTCACGAACCTGAACTGGGTTCTAGTAATGTTAAGTGGCAAAATTGGCAGCGAGGGGTGCTAAGAGAATTGCCAATACCTGTTCGGGGTACGGTGGGGAGCACTCGTATTTTGAACTTTCGAATCAGCGGTTGTTTTAACCAGCGGCGTTAGAATGGTATTCACTATTTGCACAAATCCCATAATACAGTTCATTTTGGGAGTTATTTGCATTACAGCAGTGGATATCCTGTTCACTGAAGCGCATGATACAGTCCGTACTGGTCCGTCCCAAGAGTAAACCCCTTAAAACGGATTGCATTTTGGGACCCTATTATAATACACTTTAATAACCCTACTTAAAGTACCAATCTAAGTATTCAACATGGCGGCCTGGAAGAGTTTGAATGTGCGAATGTTTAAGATTTTGTGTAATATATTGTGGCTACGTTAACATTGTAATCTTAAAATTGCATGCCAAACCCAGGTATTCTATAGTTTAATTAAACCAATTTTAGGTCATAGGAAGGCTGAGCAGAGGAATTCATACGTCATGCAGAAGAAAGTTCTTAATTCCCATGGTTATCGAACAGACTGTAAGCTGAGCAATGGTTGTGCAGTGTCCTTTGCCGCGTGATTACTATGGATGGATTGTTATGCTTACACGTATTGTTATTCTGCTTATTTTCAGGGAAGAGGTGAAAGGTCATATGACATTTTCTCCCGTCTCCTTAAAGAAAGGATAATTTGTGTCATGGGTCCTGTAAGTTGTAGTACTAGAGTTAATATGATAAAGCAGGTTGTCAACCAATTCTTCAACCTGCTAACCTTAATCTAAAAGCTATAGCAATATATATATATATATTTATTAGTACAATAAGCAACACACAGGATAGTAGCGTAGTGTAGTATCAGTACTATCATATAGTACTAGAATATTAGTAGAAGTAGAAGTAGAAGTAATATGTCAAAAGCGAGTGCAAGTATTTCATCAAGGAATCCAAACACTGAGAAACAGATGAAAGCACGATGCCGTAGGGGAAGTGCTTATATTGTTTCGAGGTGTTTGGAATCCCTGATGAAACACAAAGCACAAGTTTTTGACATGACTTCTCAATCCTTTTTTACTACATGTAAGTATGAGTGTAATGTGATGATCTTTTGTGAAAGGAATCAATATTCAATATTTAGGTGAATTTAAAAGGTAGAACTTTTGAATAAATTTACATAATAGGACGTGATGGAGAACAAGTTAGAATCATGTCATTTTCTCCTGCCAAAATCATCTTCCCAAGAAACTGATTCTGTTAATGAGGCCGTTCCAGTTTCAACTAAATATAACCTTGGGCTGTGAACATTTTCGCCGAATGGCTGAAGTTAAGGACGTTCGCGCCCAAAACGTTCCCACGTACAGATTTTTTTTAAACTTGTCACGCAGAAAGGTAATTATCTACTTTTGCCAAAAAGGCAAAAAAAATGGGGGGTCACCGTGCTCGTTTTCGAGATCATTAGGTGCATTTTTAGAAGATTGCGTTACTTTAAGACGATCTTAGCTTACAACTGTCAGCAATAAAAAAGCTACATGAGTGAAATTTAGATCAGGTAAACTTACTTAGTTCAACATAACTAATATAACTAAATTAACCTTTGCAACTGATGTCTTTTTCTGAGGTGAAATAGACTCTGAAAAACGATACATATTAGTCTAAGAAAGAAAACTTCGGTCGCACGAGAGCATAAAAGGCCAAATATTTGTAACTTCTCACGTACAGATTTTTTTTGTTTTTTGTTAAAATGGACAAAATCAAGAAAGGAAGTGATCTACGGAAAGAAAAATGGGGGTCACCGAGCATTCAAGAGAGTAAAATCGCTGCGAAGTTCTCAAAGCGATTGTCTATTCGCACTGTCACGCCATTGCGTGACATTTCCGAGAAGACCTGGGTCCACAGCTATCCCATGATGCCATATACTTTCATGTTCCATTCTTGTGGAAAATTTTTGCGCCTTTAGCATCGTGTTTACCTGCGTGGTCTACGATGCATGACGTGTGCGTGACATGTGCGAAAAGATGCGCAGTAGCAATGGGCGCGAACGTCCTTAAGAAAGGTACAAGAGCCAGTTTTAGATTGTGGTGGAATTTTCGAAGACTGAACCACACAAGGTTCAAGCCTTGTGAGCAGACATTGCTGAAATGGATGCCTTTTGCTAAACTATTGGATGTCCAAATTCATTTTAATCCTCTGCACACTAATGATAAAAGGTACTGCGAAAGTCTTACGTTGAATACTCTAATTTAAAATGCATTGTGTGCAGATAGTTTATTTATCTGTTTTTTTCCAAAGGTTTATTAGTGTGAAGGTTCATTAAAATTCAAGTGTCTTGATCAGTGTTTTCATAAGTTTTTGAACTAATTGGAGTAATCTTGATCTGGGTTTTCATTGGGTACCGCACTTATTCAGCTATAAGCCGAGCGATTTTTACACAAATCCTCACTCAATTTGGGCAAATTTGAAGCCGTAGAAGGGGTCTCGGCTTATAGCCGAGTATTTTTGATAAGATAATTTTCTCAGCAAATGAAAACAGTAAAAAATGAACGTGTATTCACTTACAAGCCGAACTAAATTACTTGTAAAATGAAGAGAAGTTGTTGTTGGTGTAATGTGGACTTTTATTACTTGGTGGCTCGTAAAGGAGCCGTTCGTGTTGTTGTGTGATTGGGATCGATCTTATTGCTCGTCTTCTTCCTCGTTGTCTGTCTCGAATTCGTCGTCCATTTCCTTGTCTTGACTTTTTTTTTGTTCTGGAATATTCTCGTCGAAGACTGCATCGTTGTACCTTTTCCAAGCAAAAAAACCGTACGCATTAAAGCGAAAATCTTACCTTGAATTCTTTGCTCTGAAAACCATGCCAAAGGTCATTGATCGAGCTCGGGATACACTCCCCAATAAGCTCCCCGTTAAACAGATTTACCTTATCTTTCCTTCAGCGACAGAACCATCGACTCGCTGATGTTGTATTCTCCGGCGATCTCGGGGTTATTTTCTACAGCTTCTGCTTCGGCGACTATTTTAAGTTTATAGGCGAGGTTGTAAGGTTTCCAGTCGAATAACTTTTTATAAAACGCTTCGCTTGTACGAAGACACGTTTCCAGTGAGGTCAGTAATTGTTTAATAATATTCGTCACCACACGATCACGTCGCTTGTTTGTTTCTTATCTTTCGTGTTCATTTGATTGCTTTGAGTATAATTTTTCAGTCAGTGTCAATTTGTATTTTAAATTACGAAAATTCCATAGTCGATAATACACATCAAGACCTAAAATGGGTCTCGGCTTATAGCCGAGTATTATGCATTTACAATTCGTGTCAATCAAGTTGATTTTTTCCGTAAGAAGTTTGGGGTCTCGGCTTATAGCCGAGCTCGGCTTGTAGCCGAATAAGTACGGTATCAAGATACATGCACCTGACTAAAATTGGAGCACTCTGATTGGCTAATAACTGTATGAAAATTAATGAGGATTGAGAATTGTAGTAGAATAGTATAAATAGCAATGCATCATTCACAAAGATATTTTTGGGAGTGATGTCATCTATATCCCTCCCAACAGTGTGTTGTATTATCAACTACCACAATTAGATCACAGCATATTATATGCTCCCAGAGATAATTTGTGTTGATCAAAAGAGAGCCTCGGGGTATACCAAATTTAAGAAGTAACACTTCAGATTTAAATGTGGAGATCAGGACAAACTATCTTGTTGTACGTGTACAACTACATGTACTGTAGTCAGTGAGCCTGAAGAGCAGTGGCAACCTCGTTTCCAGTGTCTCTCTTCTCTGCCTCCCTTTTTGATTGAGGAAAGAGACCCTGGTTGCAGCTGGTCACATGGTACTCGTTGACAAACATTTTTACATTGGGGTAGCGTTTTCGTCATATTTTGATCCCGTAACTTGTATTCGTTTGACAAGGCATTTTTTTAAACTAAATATAATCTCTACCATACAATGTACCGGTAAGTTTCAAAAAGGTAAATGTAATATTTCCACAGGAGATTCCCAAAAAATGTGGCCAGGCTAAAAACAAAAGCTTTTGTGACCAATAAGACCTTTGATGTTGAGTAGCAATTTACGCTGACAAAAACAAAAAGATATGATTGTTATTAGCTGCCAGGGGAAAAATTCTGTTGCATTTGCAACTGTATTGGTCACAATTTCGAGCCCTTCTGAATATCTCTGCTGCATTATCATGGCAGTATGAGTACCCACTAGACTCTTCTTTTGCTCCATATAACCGACAGAGTGGCAATGTCTTGTTTCTCAATTTTTACCTTAATTGCATTTGTTTGCAATGCTTGTTCCTGAGCTAACATAATGAGCCCTTTGGTCTCCTTCTACAATCCTGCAATGCCTTTCCTCTCACATGGTCCATCTGCCATAATATATGTGCTAAACACATGAACTGTATTGTCTCATGAATATTGTCATTATTAATAATTTATTGCTATTATTAATTTTATGATTATAATTTGTAAAAAAAAATGTATATGTTTACTTTCTTCCCTCTCTTTATTATTGTTGCCTCTGACAGGCATTAATAGTTGTGTGCATGTTTGTGTATGTGTGACTACATGTATGTGTTTGGCACCTGACTTTATGTAGTAATCTTGCAGTGTGACTGCCCTTTAGTTCTAGCCTTTATGCTTATTATGGACAGCCTGCAGTCTCTTCTATTTAATGTTTACAACCTTTTTCCCTTTAAAGAAAAAAGGTGTAAAATTCGAGTAATACAGTAATGTTGTTGTTCTTGTTACTGTATTGTTATCATCATCACCATCTCTAGAGTTTACATACTTAGTGACTCGAGTTCTTGTGTGTGTTCTGTCTAGTCACAACAAGGACCTCAGAATGAAAGCACTTTCCTGAGGATATGTGTTATTCCCAGCAAGGCAGATTTCTGGTGAACACGGATGTTGCAGGCAATGATCATCTATGGACAGATGAAAATGCCAAAAAAAATTGTAATCAGATCTATGTCAGTTTACTGGTTCAATGTGAATTCACATGATGACCAGCTCCAAGGTGGCTTTATAGCTCAACTGGCAGAGTACTGCACTGGTATTGTAGGGGTCAGGGTACAAATCCCATTCAAGCCTGAAATTTTCAGGCTTTCCTTTCATTACTGCTCAAGTAACGTTAATAACTGTGATGATCAGCATCTCAACTTGATTAAAGCCATTCAACTGAATAGCGATTTATCCATTTGAAAGCTTAATCCACCAGATAAGAGATATGTCTTTAGTGAAAAGCCTGAAAGAGCTGGAACCCTGACCCAGCAAATAAATAATTTATACATTCCTAAAAATTATGCCCTTAAAGCTATCATTAGTTACTCCAGCTTGACACTTTCTGATTCTCTGATGGAACCCCACCTGTCGATTCCTGGTTGAGATAAATCAGTTTCAAGATGTTTATCTGTTATGTTTGTTAGATAACAGATGAGACATCTAGTCTTATTGTGGCCCAGCTATTGTTCTTACAGTCAGAGAATGGCGGAACTCCTGTTCACATGTATATCAACAGCCCAGGTTTGTAGGCTTGGTGTGATATTGGCAGTTATTCTATGCTTTGCCAACTCAATTTAACCTCTCAGTTTTCTATCAAAAGGACATCATTTGAAAATTGTCTGTAAAATAGATTAGAGCATTTCATATCCAAGAAAGTACCGTAATCTCTTTTTGTACTGACAGCATTGGGAATTTTGTAATTTAGTTGGTTTATTGATGTTATCAGTGTAGTGCTCCATAGACTGCAAGGCAATGTTTGTCAGTATTTTTCTTAATATTTTTTATTGAAGTCATTTTCAAAAAATTGATATTTTAAACTTTGAACCGTTGGACTTGAAATTGAAATCTTTATCAAGCTACAGTTTAATTACTGTATTAGTTTGTTGCATGAAATACAGTGAGAGGTGTTAGAGATGTTTGTGTCTGTGTTTTATCACTCTTTCTATAGGAGGTTCTGTCACAGCAGGGTTGGCCATATATGATACAATGCAGGTGGGTATATATTGGGAGTGTGCTCATCAAAATGCTCCGAGACTTAATATTTCCTTGGAATGGTAGAAAGCTTAGCATAGATTGACTTGTCTTGGTGGGCATGATTTGTCATCCAAAGGAAACCGTTCTGATTCTATTGAGTGGTCATTAAATGGAATCAGAAGCTCATGACTTTGAAGCGTTTAAATCTGGTTCAGAGGTGGGATTTTTTTTTTAGTTTAAAAATTTCCTCATTTGGATGTAATGTAGCTGGTGCATTTTCCTGCGCGTGCAGCTTCGATCTTATTTTTGTCCATATTTGGGCACAAAATTGGTGTCCTAAAATCTCCAGCTTTGTTCCAAGGAAAAGAGTTGCAAGTTACATGTACATGCTTTAAGTTCATGTCCCAAATCTGAATGTTTACCACTTTGATTGAAAAACAGCAATAATATTATTTTACTCTCTTCCCCGATAAGAATAACAAATGAAATGCTATATTTACAAAATATTATACTTTTTCTGTTGGGGTTTTAGTACATTCAGCCTCCAATATCTACCTGGTGTATAGGCCAGGCATGCAGTATGGGATCACTGTTATTAACAGCTGGAAGTCCAGGG
>JALIRR010008977.1:0-2500 GCA_023091755.1 Montipora sp. Colony 1 RG-2022 | reverse complement strand
GTAGCATCAAAGTGTTTTAAATCAACCTATTGGACAAAGCAGCATGGGCCAAGGCAAGAAATACAAGAATATGCATCTCTTGTCTAAAATGTTGGTTGCCTGTGCCCCACAGTGAGTAGGGATAGGTAACAGTGGGGCTTTAAGACCAATAATCGTATTCTGCATGGGAAATTTAAAGATCGCACCATCGGTTGGCTTTCACCGCCCGACGTTTGCCGAATTTTAGAATACTCCATGTCTATGAGAGATGCGGTGCAGTGGCCTCATGGTCAGTGCGCTCGATTCTGGATCGAGTGCATGGTCCGGGTTCGGTTCTTGGCCGGGTACATTGTGTTGTGTTCTTGGGCAAGACACTTCATTCTCACGGTGCTTCTCTCCACCCAGGTGTATTTTTTTATATTCAGATGTTACTGTATTGAGGTTAGACAGCTTGCGTTGCACACAGACTTCAATGAACGCTGATCTAGCTTTCCACACATGTTTTGAATTAAAAGACCGGCTGGCTGAACGCAGGCCGTAGGTGAGGGTAAGTCATATTAAAACGGTTCAAAGCCAGATAGTTTTTTTTTATGCGTTGTTACCTTTTGCGATTGTTGAGATCCCTATCTGCAAACGTTTTGAATCTTCCTTGAGGATGATCAACGTGTCTACTTGTTGAACAACAGTCTGACTTGTGGCACGTTTCATTTAAGTGACCAATATTCCAGCTTGCTCTAAGACATTTTTGTCTATCATGACAATTGCTTCTTGGAGGTCCTACCATGTATCCTTCAACTCTATCTGATGGGTTAGAAAAACGAAAAAATATCGGACTCACGTCATTTCCCTTTTAATTGTAAAGTAGTTGTGACGTGATTGTTAAATTTCAATAGCGAGCCTCTTACCTTGGTTGTCTGATAACAAGTCCAGTTGAGGGCCAAGTATTTCCTGAGAAGATTTAACATTTTCTGTGAACAAAGCCGGCTGTTTCAGCCTGTGAGGTTGAATGACTGGAAAGTGTCTCTCGTGGGGCTTAAATGAGACAAAAACAGTAAAAAGTCCGTCAAAATAAGCATGCGAAAAGATCCAATTGGATGCGAATGGAGTAGCACTTCAGACTACAGTAAAAATCCGTGAGTAAGAACCTAGATTTTAAGAACCTGCTAGGCTAAAATTGGCCAGCTAGACCCCATCTGTGCAAGAACCTGCTTAGGCTCAAATTTCAAAAAGGTTCTTATTTTCTGAATCATGGGTAAAAATTTACAAAATTGGACAAATAGCCACCCTTTATGGAAACACAGGTACTTTCATATATTGGGACCATACACTGTTAATGCTGAGAAGGCATGTAATGTAATGTACACTGGTAAGACTTCCACATGGCCATTTATGTGGTAAGCACATCTTTTTTCAATAAAAGTCATTATTGCAAAAACAAATAGTTTTCATGCTAATTTTATGTAAGGAATAGGTTGAAAACCACCACATTGGAAAGCTTAAGGTCGCTAAAATATATCAGTTTCAACACTTGAAAAACGTTCTTATCAGAATAATTGACACTACAACACTTCATTACTTAACAGCAATGTTATGGTACTATATCGAACACCAATTATTGCTGAAAAGATTCGGTAATTTTTGTGATGGATAAAGTTACCGTGGCAACAGGAAAAAGCTCTGCAAAAACACTCCATATTTTGGCTTTGGCTATTCATATCTCAAAAACGAACTCGGTGACCCCCATTTTTTATTTCTGAAATGTAACCAGCATATGCCAGAATGAACCTTTCTGTGGAGCGGATTCAGAGCCACCTTAAATGATTGAAAATTTAAGGTAGCTCTGAATCCGCTCCACATATATATTTTTTTAACTTTGCGGAGAGTTTTATCTTGGCCTGCTGATTTACTTTTTTAGATACGAGAAACTAACGCCAACATATAGGCTGTTTATGCAAGGTTTTCCTGTTGCCATGGTAACTTGTAACGTCACAAAAATTACTGCATCTTGTTCAGAAATAATTCATGTTTCACATTGTACTATGACATTGCTGTTATATCATAAAGTGTTGTCGGGTCAATCCTTCTAATAACAAGTTCTCTTGAAAGTGTTTGAGCCACATTAACTGAAATTATTTTTTTCAGAAAATAAGAACCCATTAAGAACCTAAGTAAGGGAGGCGCGGTAGTCTCATGGTTAGTGTGCTCGACTCCGGAGCGAATGGTCCGGGTTCGGGTCCTGGCCGTGGACATTGTGTTGTGTTCTTGGGCAAGAGACTTTACTCCCTCTGTGCCTCTCTCCACCCAGGTGTATAAATGGATACCGGCGAATTTAATGCTGGGGGTAACCCTGCGATGGACTAGCATCCCATCCAGGGGGGAGTAGAAATACTCCTAGTCGCTTCATGCTACAGAAACCGGGGATAAGCTCCGGCCTAATGGGCCACTTGGCTTGTAAGCTGAATTTTTAAGAACCTAAGTAGCCGAAATGTTTGTTAGATACTATTTATGTAAGAACCTGTTA
>JALIRR010008976.1:15000-17098 GCA_023091755.1 Montipora sp. Colony 1 RG-2022 | reverse complement strand
CAATGTTTCGTGCCATGTTGTAGGTTTCTGTATTCATACACGAGACAATGCAGTCATGTCGGGACCCAGGGGGATAAAAGGTAAGGCTTTTTAATGCAGATTTTTTTCATATAATTATCCTCTTAATTAAGTCGTTTTTCGGGATTCCCGTACAAATCCTTCGGTATATTTTGACGGCCATGTTGGCTTTCCCACACACTGAGCTTGGGGCGCCTGTGCAATGACGAACATGCTCAACCAAACACAGCTCCTTTCATTATTTACTTTTGTATAATAAGTCAATTGATATCCATGTATAATAGCCAATTCTAATCCTAACCTGACCCTAATCTTTCGCTAGGCTTAATACAAGCTCCAGAAAGTTTATTCAATTCATCTGAGTGCCTAGATAAAATGGAGATCACAAATTTAACCTAAGTACCAACGGATTCAACCTGAGAACGGAGTTTACCGGCAACATAAATATTCTTATGTCATCACGTGATTATTTTCAGTCGTGACAAAAGAATCTATCTCTTCACAATTTCTCGTTGTATTGCGACACTCTAAGGCTGCTCCAATTCTCTGCAATCACGAATTCTATTGTCTGTTCTCGAAAACCATTTTGCCGTTCACGAGACTACCTCAAATTAAGCGACAACCTTGTTTCCAGGGCCTTTCCTCTTCCCGCTCCAAAGGGAAAGGACCTGGGAACGAAGTTGCAGTCGTGCTTGAGAGTCTAGTACCACCCTTTTTCTTACGTTGTGGGCGAAACCCTATCTCTAAAGTCACTAATTTAAAATGGGACGTTCGTCATGTCATCTGTTTTGGATGCCTTAGCAGTCTGGGATAGTCACACTGTGTTGAAGCGTTTAAGTTTTCTTGAGTGAAATGTGACATTAGACTTTCGTATTATGAAGAAATTTTCCTTTAGATTTTCGTATGTCTTCACGTTTTGCATAGGAAAAGAGTTAACTGAATAGAGTGTAATGTGAAGTGCTCGATTTCTATCCCATATGAACCATGTGAGCGTTAGCCCTACTGATGGAAATGGGCCCACACAAGGACAGAGAAAAACTCTGACCAGGGTGGTAGATCTAACCCGAAGGTCGTGGGTCCATTTCCCACCCTGGTCAGAGTTTTTCTCTGTCCTTGTGTGGGCCCATTTCCATCAGTAGGGCTAACGCTCACATGGTTCATATGGGATAGAAATCGAGCACTTCACATTACACTCTATTCAGTTAACTCTGTTTAAAATATAAGTGCTACACGGCCAACGTTTGTATAAACGTAACCTTTCCTTGTACTTGGATAGGAAAAGGCTAGCTTCTAAGGGTTATCCCATACAAGGGCTTTTGCCAACCTCTCTGAAAAAAAAAATACTAATTCGAAGGTTACTAGAGAATTGCAAAATTAGTCCAAATCACATTTGGACAGAATGAGGCCAAGCTAAGCTCATAGTTTTCGGCATTTAATGAATTCCGTACATACACTGAACATTCCAATTTAAAATGCCACTATAATGAAATTAGCATCTTTACTATCTAAACCATTTTAAGAGATAAACATGTAGTCTGTACGAGAAGAAGAATGATGTTTACTATTTTCAAATATCTCTTTTTCCAGAGAGGTTCTTTAAATATGCAAATTAGACAAGGGATAACGTCATAAACTCAAACGAATTTTGATCAAATATGATGAAAAATGATCTCAGCCAATTTGTATCAGAACTGTATGATTCCTTGCAGTAAGATTCTAGTAGATGTGCTTCACAATATGAGGATCTATGAGCGTACCAGTTTTGTCACCATGGGAACATACTGGGTTCCAAACCTCCCCAATATTAAAGACTTTGCTGGCCACTTTTGGCGTTCTATTTTGATATTTGCAAATGGTGCCTCATCCGCATGATCCTGCAAGCATGTAGATACGTTAGGTCAAGTTTCTGGCCTTGTTAAATGTTTTTCTAGCTTAAGATCACCAAAAATATTGAAATCAGGTTGGAGGGGACTGGAAAAGAGTGAGTTGCCATGGGAACCAATTTCTTTATGGACGTAGGTGTGTTGCCTGTAGAACTATTAGCCTACCAAGTTTCAATGGTCTCTGCAACAAATTGACC
>JALIRR010008976.1:0-10000 GCA_023091755.1 Montipora sp. Colony 1 RG-2022 | reverse complement strand
AGTGTTTGGTGTATTGTTTTATGATAGTGTATGTTCTGTACAAGCAAAATTAGCTACTAACGAAATCAACTATTTTTGTGAACGCCAATCGCCGCTCGACATGACTCAGAGGTCTTATCGGTCACAAAAGCTTGACCGCTTTTGTGGAAACTAATCTCCTGCGGGAATATATCTTCAGCTCTTTTGACCTTTTTGAAACTTAGTAATACACTGTAAAGAAAAAGATCATTTATTTAAAAAAATGCCTTGTCAAACGAATACGCTTTCGCCTAGTTGCGCGATCAGAATATAACGAAAAACCTACGTAACCTAGTGGGAAAATGTTTGTCGAGGAGTGCCCCGTGACCAGCCTGAACCAGGGTCTTTCTCCTCAACGACAGAGGAGGCAGAAAGGAGGGACCCTGGGAACGAGGTTGCAACATACCTTGCAGTGCCAAAAACGTTGCAAGACCAGTTGCAGAAACCGCAACTGGTACTGGTTACCAACAATTGGTAACTTGTGAAAAGATTTATTTCTAGGTCATCTTCAACCTTGTATAGATAAAAATCCGGAAGACCTCATGGTTTTGATATTAGAATATGTGAAAACCAAAGTAGTCATCGAACGTTCGAATACTAAACGCCTTTCAAATAAAATTCACATTAAAGATACCTCGCGTCTTTTAAAAATGAAATGTACACAAATGAATAATTAACTCGGGTCCTCAGAGAGAACCTTAAGCCCACGGAGAAGGAGAATCTGGATACCGAGAACTGAAAATAAAAGTGATGGGAAATACAAGTGATGTGAACACACCGCAAGATTTCGCCCGATGTGGATTTCAAGCCAAATTTTCATTCTTCGTTAAATAAACTAACTACAACTGCCGATAAAGAAGATCAGGGAATACTCTATATTGTTGTGTGCGCTTTTGCCGCTTTAAATCGTAAACGTAGGAGTAAAATACGCTCACAACCGCACTGAATCTTCGCACAAGTTGCGTCGTTACACAACCTATCTATGACGTCCAAGTCCTCAACTCGATCCCAGGCCTTTGTCTCATATTCTCCTTAAAATACGCGAGGTTTCTTCGCATTTTAGATATGTTCTCGCAACAGAAATTAAATTGTTTTTGTATACTTCTTAGACCATTACAGTTTAGATTTAAAGATAAAAATGGTGGTGAAATTGCGAGTCATGTGCACTTTAAGAGTGGTCATTTGACGGCATCTCCTCTTAATCAGCACATTTAGTTACTACTGCAGTATTTCGCCTTAGGCCCGTTTTAAACGTCGCATTTCACATGTGCCGAATCTAATTGAAATGACAAAAATCCATTGTTTCTGCTCATTTGCATTAGATTCGGCACATGTGAAATGCGACGTTTCAAATTAATTACTTGGTGTTATCTTATCAATAAACGAGATGCTCTATCCTGTATACTTGTATTGATTAGTCACTTCGACTTGGACATTATTTTGTTGACGTTTCACAGTAGAGTGTGTATATAACAAATTCTAGTTACTTCGTACAAGTTAAGAAACACCAAAAACTACAAAAGAGGGAACAATGGCATCGCGTTTCAGGTTAACTTGACCATGACCATGCGCAATCTTTCGTCCTCGCTTCACAACTGAGTTTTGAATAAATTAATCGAAACTCGTGATTGGCTGTCTTTTGAAAAAAAGGTTTGGTTTGTGCATGGTCAGGGCCAAAATAGCGAACAAAAACACAAAACAAAGAAACTTGACGAGTTTCATAACCATCTCCATTTATACATCAATTAGGATAGCACGCGCACTGTCATTGGTTAATAGTTGTGTTTAGATGACAGTAAACACGGCTGTGATGTAAACACGGCTGTGACATCACACGAATTTTGATTGGTTATCACACGCGAGTTTTGATTGGCTGTTAGGAAATATGAACATGTCTCAGGTTTGCATAATTGTCTCGAATTTCCGCAACTCCCCCTCGTGTTTAGCTGAGGCTATGCAAACACGGAAAAGGTCCTCTAATTGCTTAAATATAAACTATGCTTCGTACGAGGTTGTATGAATGCTGATTTGGGGAATGATTGATCGTGCGATATAATTACTTAGTAAGTCACGTGAAAGCTAGTTTGGTGTTTACTTTCACTGAAGAATCACAAATACGATGAAGTAGACAATAACAATTAACAGAAACATCAGTGGGAAGGCCAAACGACATATTTCATCAAGTTTTGTTGCCCAACTACACAGAAATTTCCCACCAAGGCAGGGCTTAGAAGATTTGGTCACAGCTTTCTTTCTCTCCTTGTTTGTTGTCCAGCTTTTTGCCTCTTTGGTCGACCACGTTGACATAATATTGTTCCACTGCAGTATTTCCTGGACTGAAGGAACTGGAGTTAATACTTCGACGAAGCCTCCATTCATCTCACCGTTTGCAACGTCTTTATTCTCATGGTGAGTGGAACCTGCCAGATCGGATTCATGTACCTATGGAAAGTAAACGGACATGGACTTTCGGTAATACAGACGAGCCTAAGTTAAGTTGTCCCTAAGGCGGCGCGTTTGTTGAAGGGAATTGTGGGAGGTGCATCATTTGTCTTACCCTTTCTCCCTGGCGCACTTCACCCAAAAGTCCCAACCCATTCTCTACGGCTCGAATTAACTATGATCTTTAATTCGTAATTTGCTCTGAATGTACTATTATTGTTAATTTAGAAGACTGAAAGCTTGATATGGATTATGGGAAATGGTCATATATCTTTTAAAAGACAACCCAAGTGTATGGACGTAGGACTCAAACCAGGGAACGTTGATTAATCCGTCACTTAACCACTTGACCATCATACCGCTAGCTGCTCAGGGCCAATATTTTAAACACTATTTGATAATGCTGCGTTATCACACGGCAATAAACAATATTAAACACTTCAAAAGGTCGGTTACCATACTATGCGACAAAGCTAAACATTGTAATGCGGCTCATAACAGACTCAATAGTTTCAATATACTATATTATTTTGAAGCATTAAATTTACCCTACTGTTTCACATAACGGCAATATTATGGTACCATATGAAACATAAATAATTTCTTAACAAGATGCACTCATTGATGTGACGAAATAAATCACCATGGGAACAAAACAGCCATGTAAAAACACCCTCAGTATATTTTTTCTTTAAACGCTTGCATCTAGAAAAAACGGGAAGCAAAGTTAATACCCTCCGATTGATCATCAAAAACTACAATCGTTTCAAAAATAATGACACTTGCAAATTTGCTCCGTATTTGGATGGCACATGCAAATTTCACAAAGTTTGGAATTAATGTTGAAGAAGAGGAAACAAATTCACTAAATTTGTAAAGGCAAAAAGTTGTTACTATTAAAGTAAGCAAAGTAATCATGCGTTCTTACTCACTGTGAAAATCCGAAAGCCGTGAACAACACAAATATTTATAAAATGTTATTGTGTTTCAAGTAAAAAGCCAGTCACGCGCGAGAAAACTAAACCGCAACCACTAACATTAAACAGTTTGTGGTTTCACGCCGCTTCTGGAATTGGAATTTGTTTACCCACGGAACACCTTAAGAGAGCGCGGGAGCTCGTTCAATATGTGTCCGTGCATTCCGGATCGAATTGGAATTTGGCAGTGTTGGTTTTTGAGGAGAGGGAAAAATCGGGGTACCCGGAGAAAAACCTCTCGGAGCAAGGAGAGAACCAACAACAAAGTCAACCCACATATGACGCCGGGACTGGGAATCGAACCCGGGCTACATTGGTGGGAGGAGGGTGCTGTCACCCCTGCGCTACCCTGCTCCCCCTGCTTCTGATTGGTTGCTGCAGAATGGGGAATTTCAAAATCAAATTAAAGTGTTTTCGGATTCGCACAGTGCGACCGCACTCAGCTTTTTACTGTATACCTCGTCTTCGTGTCTCTTTTTGTGTTCTTCCTCTTCGAAAATCCTTTTAGCGTAATGTACGACTGCATATTCCACCATACAGCCGAACACAAAGACAAAGCAGGTGATTAGGTAGATATCAATTGCCCGTATGTAGGAGACTTGCGGAAATCCCTCCTGTCCACCAATAAGGAAGCCACCCATTGCTAAGATTGTAATGGTCCCGAGTGATATCCGAGCGGGTGTCGATTTAACATCGATCCAGAAACCCACCCACGACAGAACAACGATCAACGTTGCGGGCACGTACCAACTTAGGAGGTAAAAGTTGATGCGGCGTTTGAACTCAAAGGTGATAGTAAGTCGTCCGTATCGCCCTACGTCAAACAAAAACAAAAAAAATACCCGGGCAGTTTGACAGGTTAGTATAGCGTGAGGGTCTGGTAATTTGAGTGACACTTCTTATTTTCAGCAAATAAACCAGGACATTTACAGTGTCATTCTTGAGTTATCCTCATTTTTAAAACTCCATTTTAGGATACAAAATTTGGAAGAATGAAAATTAAGGCCTTGGTATTCGAAAAAAGTGAGCAAGGAGCTTTGCTTCAAATGCCGTTATTGCAGCAGCCTTTGGCTTGGAAGCCAGGAAAATATGATTAACGATTAAAAATCATAAAGCGATTCGGTTATTTTCTTAAAACGATTGCAGGAGGTTACTCTAAAGATGAACAACTGGTCCACTGCTCTGTTCTATGATCATTACACTTCACTGTGGTAGCCTATTTCAGGCCATCAAAATTGTCCTTGGAATGGACCGAGGCAACGAGCGAGAGAACAAATACTTTCTCTATCCATGGCAACCTGAAAGTTGGGTTCATTATCTGTTCATGCGCACTTAAAAAAGGCCAAAAGACCTTACCTCCAAACTAAATGCGCATGATCAAAATTGAAAACTGGACCAGTACTCGAAGTGATCTTGTCCTACGATGAAGACGATCAATCTCGAGCTCGTTCTAGCTTGATTCTAGCCCGCCTGTCCCCTGGCGGAAAAGCACTACGGAGGTTGGTAGACAATTTGACCACAAACCAGAGTGCAAAAAGCCATCTCAAAATATATATCCAAACTGCGAAAAGATAGTGTTTGTCAGCCAACTTTTCATCAGAATATGAAAGACATATGCTATTTGTTCATGAGGATTTGATTTCAAGAAATAAATATCATTCATCATGGCTTGTAATTTTTAACATGGGAATTTAATTTTGGTGTTAAATAACTCCTGTTCGTAGTTCCTGCGGTACAAATAGCTTGTGAAAACCTATTTTACCAACGTTAGTTTAAATTAGTTAGGCACTGATAATTATACATCTTGAACAAGAAAATCGATTTTTCAGAATTAATTTGTGCGTGTTATGCACAACTTTATTTAAGTAAACAAGTGACAACTGGTGCTTATGCCAATACCTGAAGTAAACTCTTGTATAGTTTTTGACTTTTGGAAGGAGATGAGTTCAAAATGAGCAATATTTTTGTCTAATACTGTTAACTCTTTCCATTCATAGTGAATATCGTCATCTGTGTAAAAAACTGCAATTGAAGGAAGAGCATTAGTTAGCTTCATGAGCTGTATTAGCCTGCGTATCGCTGCGTAGAAAGCGCTCAAGGGGAATTGGGAAATGGAACGGGACCAAAGGTCGCCTGATACACATTGTAAAATTTATGATATACTACTGATCAGAGTCTTGAGGCCGACTTTGAATGAATACGTTGGTGTTTCCTTACTAGCATACCCATTTGAACTTTTGTCACATCCGTGTTTCTTTGTGATTAATTAGTTACTTACATTAAGCTTGCAAATATAACTTAACGTATGTTGAGGCATATGAAACGTTTAAGTAAAATGTAAATTCAAAGGATGCGTTTGTATCTCATGTTTGTCACCTCTGCGTGTGTTGTGTCTTAGTAAAGATGGAGTGTGGTAAAGGGACAGAAATGTATAGGAATTTTGAATTTTATAATAAAGAAGAGCTTGTGTCGATTCATGCTGTGCTTTCCTTTTGTAAAATGCCAAGAAATGAAATAAATATATTAGCTTATCCTTGTTTTTCCTGTTCAGTGAAAGGCGTGAGTGCAAATATTTAGTTGGAAAAACGTGGTACGTAACAGTACAGTCCTCGAACACAGTTACTATACACATTTATTACGTAAGTATGGAGATTTCCGAGATTAAATAAAAATGACATACGATGTTTCCACTACTGAAAAATTGTCGTATCGGCCTTTTGATTGGTGAACATTAAACATCAGCGGCCGACTGGTTTTTGATATTTTATTGCTTAGTTTCCTCCACAAAATACTTGAGAAGATCTTAAAAAGTTTTAAAAGTGCTCAAGCGAGGTATGGAAGGTAAATATTTCTTTTATTTCAAAAATATTTTGCTATTTGTTTCGGGCTTTTGTTCACTGTCGGTGGTTTGATAGCCTCTCGATTAACACTATACCTTGTTAAATTTATGATCTCTGTACTTATTATAATAAACAAATTACTTCATGGTTGGCTCGTTTGAACGACTTTTATTACTCACTCGTTGTGAAGGATGGATCGTTAAACTCACTCATTTGCTTCGCTCACTCGTTTGCTTACGCGATCTTTCAAAACTCGTGAATAAAAATCGTACGCACTCACCAACCATAAAGTAACCTATATATTTGATTAAATTTTTTGGTGTGTAGTATCGTGATCAGGTATTATTTTTCCATCGTCCAACATGCTCTGCAAACATTTTTGGAAAGAAAACTTGTTCCTGGGTACAATATCACGAAATATATGGATTCAACTCTTGCGGTTTAGTTTCGGTAACTTATTGAGTTGAATAATAAATTTGTATATACATTCGAACTATAGATGACTAAGAAAATTCATGCGACGTAACTATTAGAGTGTAATGTGAAGTGCTAGTTTTCTACCCATGAAACCATGTGAGCGTTAGCCCTACTAATGGAATTGGTTCAACACAAGGACAGAGAAAGACTCACCCTGGGCGGAGTTCCCTGTTCTTGGGTGGAATTTTCTTACAAGGAAGGGTTACGTTTTTGCAAACGTTGACCGTGTAGCACTTATGTCAACAGACGTAACTATTAGAGTTTAATGTGAAGTGCTAGTTTTCTACCCATGTAAACCATGTGAGCGTTAGCCCTACTAATGGAATTGGTTCAACACAAGGACAGAGAAAGACTCACCCTGGGCGGAGTTCCCTGTTCTTGGGTGGGCCCAATTCCATTAGTAGGGCTAACGCTCACATGGTTTACATGGGTAGAAAACTAGCACTTCACATTAAACTCTAATAGTTAAGTCTGTTGACATAAGTGCTACACCTCAACGTTTGCAAAAACGTAACCCTTCCTTGTAAGAAAATTCATGGTCACGTTAAGTTACCTAACCACACTCCTCAGTTATAAAATTGTCCGTCCTTAATGGCTGAAAAGGCAACAAAGTGCAGGTACTTACAGCTCGTTAGGTTTAAGAAGCACTTCTGTTTGTCCATAGGAAAATAGTGAAATTGCATGGAACAGGATATCGTCATACTGAGTCTACAAACAAATCCAAAAAAAAAAATAGAAATTGCGATGAAAGATAATAACACTCTCCACTTCACGTAATCAATATTGGTCATAACACCACTAGCAGTCCTAGTATACTCCACGTAAGCGAGTTTCATGCGTTCTGACTGTTAAACGTGATCACTTTGGAGATTAAAATCAAGGAAGCAAATGCCGTTCAAAATATCATCATGTAATGACCTATGCAGCAGAGTAGCCAAAGTAAGGGCCACGTGCAGCTCTGTGAGAAATTGATTTTTTAAAAGTAATATTTGTGTCTAAACAAATACCTGGCACTGAAGAGAACATCTCCGTTAGGTGAAATACGTAATCCCTCACTGGCAGGTATTGCGCTGTCAGTCTGTACAGTCTGGATTGACTTGATGCCGTAAATATACGTATCGGGGGTCCATAAGTATTTGACAAGATCCACTTTAAAAACGATGAACTGTTTACCGCCTGCTTGATGCTCATCGTACGCCAAATTTGGATCATGCCAGCGCTGCCTGAAGAACTCCAGCGAAAAATCCATATCTCCAGTGTCCACTTGAAGTGACGCGATCTCAATAGAAACGTTGACAAGTACAGCATCATCTAAAAGTGTGGAGCAAAGGGCGATCAAAACTAACTGAGAAAGCAGGGTCAATTCTGGTCGATCCTCGCACAACTAAAAGGAGATTGGGCCAGAAAGAAGGCCGAGATTTTTTAATTTCCCAAAAGTTATTTTTAGCAACGGTTTTTATCAACGAAATGATGTCATTTGAACGCAAAGGACTACGCGACCATTTCATTTTAGCAAATGTAACTCAATGTATGTATTCAAATGCATCTACTACTCAGTGATGCCCAGCTCTCTGGAAACGTGCTTGCGTTCCTCTGGGAGTCTAACAATCTGCATCCCTGACTTCCTCTCGGTGACATGTATAGTGTACGGACACATGAAACTCACAAAAATGTCGAGATTATGTAAAAATATGTGGCTTTGAAAATCTGAGTTTACGTTTGCAAAACATGAGGAGCGATGTGACTTGGTAACATACATAACCTCAAAAACTATTTTGTGAATAAAATGCATGCTCAAGAAAACATTCTGGTGCTTGTACCGGGGGTTAACTTGATACGATCAAGGACAATTTGTTTTTCGATCGCTACAAAATAGAAGTCACTTGCTCTCTCTAAAGATTGACAAGGTGTCTGCATTAGTATTCTTTTTATGCTCATTCCCTTCCGCTCGCATGAATACAGCACCGGCCTATTATTGTTGCAAGGGTAAACTATTTTCCAGCAGGTTATAATAGCGCTTACCCTGAGTAGGCATGCAGATGATCGCAAGATTTTTTACATTTACCTCTTGGAAAAACCGTTTTGGGTCGACGAGTCTTGTCATAGTTGATTCCATTTGTTACACAGTATACCAAGTCTTGTGTTGTCTCATACGCAGATACATTGCATCGGCTATCCTGAGCAAAAGCAGAGCTGAAATTGCAAAATTGTGTCAAGTAAATCCTTTTAACTTTGAAAGCTCCTGCTTTGAAAACAAAAATGTTTACTTTTGTTAGGCTCTACAGAATGTTAGAATGCTATCTAATATGACTCTTCATTTTTGCCTAACAGGATATCGCGTTTCTGATTGGTCAGTGACGACTGCATAGACTGCAGTACGGAAGTTGATACGGAAACACAACAATGAAGCAATTTTGTTGAGTATGCAATAAATAAACTCTCAAAATATCATATGTGCCCGATTTCCTAGTATACATTTTCAGTTCATGTAGTTCTCACCAAGTAATCTTTACATCCATATCAGAAGTGGACTTTTCACGGTCCATGTGTATATGTTGTGGTTTAATTTTTCTCCTGGTTCTTTCTTTTTTTTTTTCAACGAGCTCATTTTTTTTAACCAGTTGGTTTTTTTCAAACCAGGAATATTATTTTAAACCAGCTTATTTGTCAACTGTCTGACAATGGTTTAAAAATAGGGGCATGGCTTTTTGGGGGCTATGAAATCAAAACATCACTGGTAGATTGATCTTTTCCTTCTGCCTTTCACCTTTCCCTTCATTTTCGATTCTCCTCACTCCAATTCCCATTCATGAGTACATTAACCATAACCCAAGTACTATTACCGCCACCTCCTTTCTACAAATCCTACTTACCATTTTTCGTTTACAGTAAGTCTGCCAGAGTTCGAACCACTGCCCTTGATGTATCGTGCGATTACTACCCCAGAGCTTTCTCCACTGAGACACTGGTTACAAATCCCACCCATAAATGTTGATATGAATAATTGTTATTGCGTCCCACTCTTCCCTCGGATAACATTCGTAATTATTTGCATAATCATAAGCGGGCAAATGCAAAAAATAGCCTGCGATGTACTATACTTCGTTGTAATTTTTTGATTGAAAAAAGGCCTTTTTCGATAGAGTCAAATTCAGCTTGAGAGAGAGGTTCTGAAGACAAAGACAAAGCAAAGTGGATGATACGCGAATATTTATTACATTGGCTTCAAACTGTGACGATTCCACT
>JALIRR010008975.1:10000-12500 GCA_023091755.1 Montipora sp. Colony 1 RG-2022 | reverse complement strand
AAACCCAACGTCCTAACCACTCGACCACGCTGTACATTATATGTGACCCTTCACGCGAAAAGGGGGCTTATGAAAATTTCACTATCATGCCGATTTCACGGCAGACAACCGTGAAATTATATAAAGCAAGCTGAAATACCGTGAAATTCCTTTAAAATAGCGTGAACTCGGCGTGAAAGTTTATCATACAACCGTGAACTAGTTCACGCTGGGCAGTGAAAAAATTCACGCTGTGGAAAAAAAAGTCTTCCTCAAAATTATTTAATTTCGTTATCAATACGTTGGGTTTGAATTTCTGGCAGATTTCGAGTGTCAAAGAAACATTGACGTGAACCCTTTGATGATCATTAATTTTTCTGTAAAGTTGACTTTCATGTAACTCAAGTGAAGAAACAACATGCACGCCGGCGACTGGATTTGCGAGCATGCGAGTGCTGAGCATTTACCGGCAAGGACGAGCAGTGATCCAAACCTCTTTCCGAGATCACCAAGCATAAATGAATTATGAGCATTAATCTTTGGGGCAACTTGGAAAATCACAGCAACTCGCTTAATAGTATGTTTTTATTTAAGTGCGCCAAAGGGGGCGACTAACTGCTCAAAATACACTTAAATCCAAACATAGTACGAGTAATTTTTCCTAGAATCCGAGGCAGCGAGCAGCGCATAAATTTTTACGAGAAAATCGAACAACATTATTCCCCAAAAAGGACTGTTCAGTTTGCAAAATCTCAGCGGATAAATCCCTTTTTAACCTACGTGACAGCAATTTTGGCCGCAGACCCTGATCGGGGGATGTCAATTTCATTGCGTATTTTTGAGCAAACGTTGATTATGCAGAATTGAGGAGAATCCCTCGTATGGTGTCAAGTGCGCTTTTGGATGCTTCCCTCTCCTCCTACACTAATTTTTTTCAGTGTATTTGATTGTTTATGCTATTGGAGAAACTGTAATAAATAAACTATTTTGCTCGCTAGCGTAATTCGTGTCAGTATCGTCATGAAACATTTTCATCCAAATTATAGATCGTCGTGCCATCAACAAAGCAAAATAATCGTACCAACTTCGATTTCGCCGAAATTAACGAAACGGCGCCCCATACAAACTTAAAACTTTTCACACAAGAGAAGATATAAATACCATTATTCGATTTCCGAAGCAAAACATTGTTTTTCCTTGTTTACCGCAATTTTAATTCCAAAACCAGACCACGAAATTTTCTTGTTATTCTGGATGGTGTAGCAACATAATTTCACGGCGTGAACATGAGTGAGTCCACGACGTGACTTCATTATTTTCACGGTCTTCAATTTCACGCCGTGAACTTTTTCACTCAGCATAGTGAAAAGAATTGGAGCAATAGTGAACAATATTGTGTATGATGTTTTACTGAGAAAATGGGGGATGAATCTGCTTTTAATATGTAAGTAAATATTCACTAGTATTGGTTGCTGTGCTGTGATTGAAAATTTCCAGATGCCAGTGTTCGATGAAGGTCATGTGTTTGTTGTTCAGCCAGTGTATCTGAACAATACAATCTGTTGTTGCAAACACCAGGCCCTCAATACACTTAAAGCTTAGGTGATTGAGTGAATTTAGAAATTTGAATTACAATTAGACTTTCAACAATGCATTCTTGGATGAGTACAACTTGGAAATTTACCTAATAGTATATGTATTTGTATCTGTGATGCAAGAGCAAAAACATGAAGAAAAAATTAGCTGAAATGTTCAATTTGGGGTCCATTTCCATCCTGTAGTTTTAGCATTTTAACTACTATAAAATCCTTTCGTTTCATGTTTGGTGAAAAATAACTGTCATTATTTTGGTTGGCAGGCTTCAAAAGTTAGAGGATGTGAAGCTGTTGGGGAATGGATAGAGCCAATCAGGAACCATTTCTGGCACTGTGCTGAGCAGTGTGATGGGGATGAACAGACTTTAAGGGTTGGTAAAAAAATACGATAAATGCTGCGATATAGTGGACAAATGTACAGTCATTAATTTTTGTATTACTGCAGTTAATATCATCTCCACATTTCCTGTTTCAAATTTGTTTGCTTGAAAAACAAAAAGTTTACTTGAAAACATGGTAGAAATATCAGTATGTCACTATGCAATGTACAGTATCATATATCAGTATAATTAAATTCTTAGTACTGGTTTACATATTTGTCATGTGAGTGCCTAAGCAAGTAAATTAGTGTGGGAGTCTAAAGCAGGGTTTCAGCCACAAACATGAAAATAATAGTAATACTAAAAAAAGTGGATGTACTTGGGATACAATTCCCAATAAAACCCAATAAAATAGAGCCCTGTACATGGATGTCATTTTGGCCTGTCACAGGACAGTAACCACTCAAACTGACCATTTTTTAAACTAGTATTCTTTACATAGTATAGACTGTTTCATGTCACACTGATCCCATCCGTTCTGGCTTATAATTGAGCCCACAACTAGTGATGTTTATTTTTTTTCATATTACAGCTATGATGTTTTTA
>JALIRR010008974.1:0-10000 GCA_023091755.1 Montipora sp. Colony 1 RG-2022 | reverse complement strand
TTTTTTCGTTCATCAACTCACTTTATTTTATATTTATAGGTGGTTTTCACGTGATATCATCGCCGCCATGTTGGTGGACGAAAACAAAAGATCTCTCGTCAGCTCCTTTTGTTTGTCCACCAGCCATTGTACATTGCAGCATTGTTATCTTTGTCTCTAGAGATTGGTTGCAAACCACCTATACTTAAAAACTATGGAATGAAGGTTGTACAGATATCAAATCTAAGGGTGGTGAAATCTGTTAAGCCTATGTGATCCATTGCATTCTTGGATTCTGTAGCATAATTTAACTTGGAGTATTTCTATCACCACCTTCCTGGATGGGATGCTAACCCATTGCAAGGTTAGCTTCCGGGAATGAGTGAAACATCTTACTGGAACCTATCATTTCAATTTTGGATAAACAGGACAATATACATATTAGGTAACAGGCAGGAATCAATTTACAGGAGAGCCCCACATAATGCTGGCTGCTTTTGTTTTTTGTGTGAATGCAATGTAACATCCCATGGGAGTTACAAGGTACCTATCGGGCCTTTATGCAAATCAATATGAGCTTCATTTGTGTTGATTATCCCTTCAGTCCAGTTAGCATCATTTTTAAAAATCAAGATCATATTTCACCACAACTGTGTCATTTTTATTAGAGATGTATTGAATACACTCCTTGGAATAATTAGCATATATTAACACAATGCGACAGGCACTTTGTGTACGCTGAAACCAGATGTCCCAAGTATATAATGAGTGCGTTACACAAACAGATTCATCCCGGAAATCACATGCACAATTTTGAGAAAGTGTCTGCTCACTCTTCTCCCTAACCTCAATGCCACTCTTGCCTTTGAGCACAGACAATTAATGTCACAAAGTGTCCCCTAAATGCCTGCATGTCCTCAAGTAAAGATAAATATCTGCATTTGCCCTTACAAAAATAATGCTTACCCTAAGCTTACACTTACCTTATTGTTAGAACTACTATGTAGATAACAATGCTTGGACTTAAAGGGATACTTTGTGTTGAAAATCAAAATTGGGTATGGATATAAATATGCATTTCTCATTAGTATATACTCACTCAGTGATCTTGGTGTTTCAAGCACTCTGATTGGTTCGCTCTCTCTATCTCTCTATCTCTTCTTGCCATAAGGCATATAAGGCTTTGAAATTCTCTTTCCATCCACTTCGGTTTGCTGCTAAAGCTCTGACAGTCGTCCATGATTGCCACCCAGTTACTCGTCTTTCGTCTTCAACCATTCTCCTCCATGTTGGTTTTGGTCGACCTGGTCTCCTCCTCCCCTCTGGCCTGCACTCCAATGCTGTAATACAGTGCTCCTCTCTGTTCTTCCTCAATATATGTTCGATCCAATTCCATCTTCTGCGTCTGATCTCATCACTCGTTCTGTTCACTCCTGTGGTCTCCTGGATTTGTTGGTGCGAGATGGTCCGTGGCCATCTTATTCTCAGTATGCGTTTCATGCATTTATATTGGAAAGCGTCCAGCTTCTTTGCTTCTGTTTTCGTGAGTTTCCAAGCTTCGCAGCCATACATCAAAACTGCTCTGACAATTGCACTTTCGTCTTCCTGCTAATTTCGCTACAGTCCCAAATTCTTCGCAACCTGTAGAAAGTTTGTCTGGCTTTACTTAGTCTCTGTTGTATGTCTTTGGTCACCCCACCTTTGTCCAACAGTGCACCTAGGTATAAAAACTCCTCAACGTCATCTACCTGCTCGTCATTTACTTTTACTCTTTGGTTGTTTCTGGCATTTATTCGCATAACTTTTGACTTCTTCGCATTGATCTTAAGACCCACTCTGGCGGCTTCATCGACAAGCCTACTGGTCTTATCTTCTATGTCAACACATCTAGATGACAATAAGGCAATGTCGTCTGCGAAGTCAAGATCTTCTAAGACCGAGGTGAGCTTCCATCATATGCCTTTGGATGGTTTTCTTCTGCAAATGTTGTTGAGATCACTGAGTGAGTATATACTAAAACAATTATTCTCTTCAATCTCGATTTCAAAGAATAATTGTTAAATAGTACATTTATACTCACACACAGAAAACCAGAGTCGAGGGATCAATGTCTCTTGAGGGTTACGTAAATTCCAATTTTAAGATGTATGCTATCAGAAACTATCCGTGTGAGTTTTCAATGAATTTGTAATGGGGACATACCACAACCTCCCGAGCAATCTTTTATCATGTATAAAACCAATCCAGTTTGGGGAGTGATCTCTGCAATGGTTAATATTAAGTGATAAAGTTAATGCTCCCTGAAACCAAGTTTTCAAGGGATTTACGAGGATTGATCTAAAATTCTAAAGGTCAATTTTGACCTAACAGTGCTATACGAGTCTAAATTTTTAATAATTTTCAAAGGATTCTTTCTGTAAATTATCTCATGAAGCAGTTTTCTTAAGTGACAGTATCACCAAGCCATTCATTTGAATTCAAAGTTAAATAGTGATGTGACCTTGTCTTATTGTGGGTCACTGTGACCTGTCTTGTGCTTTCAGAGTATTTTATTTTGTTTGACCAGTATCAAGTTTCATAGGCTTTCCTTTAATTAAGACTTAATTCTTCCATTTATAACTAGACTACATGCAAGTTTTCTAAGATGACTGTTACCAGTAATTTGTGAAAGAATTTCTACAATGTATGTTTTTCATTGAACATAGGCATTATGCCCTGTGCATTGGGATTTTGTGATGGCATGTGGAAGGTCTGGTAAAGTTGAAGTCACTATTTTGGCTTCTGAATGGGGATCAAGCAAAGGTGGTCTTTCCACCATAAACAGAAACTTAGCAGTTCAATTGGCCAAATCCTCGGATGTGGAAATCTCTTTTTTTGTACCACAGTGCAGTGAAAAGGACAAGATAGAAGCGCGTCGCCACAAAATTAAGATTGTTGAAGCAGAAATACTGGTTGGTTATGAAGAGCTGGACTGGCTTAGCCATCCACCAGACCATCTGCAAATTGAGGTGGTTGTCGGTCATGGAGTAAAACTAGGTCGTCAGGCGCAAATCATACGAAGATATCGTCAGTGTAAATGGGTGCAAGTGGTGCATACAGACCCAGAGGAGATGGGAATGTTTAAATGTTACCCAGATCCAATTTCCAGGGGTGAAGAAAAACACAAAAATGAAGTGAAGCTTTGTGAAATGGCTGACTTTGTTGTTGGAATAGGACCTAAGTTGGCAGAGGCCTTTCGTTCATATCTTCGACCACTCAGAAATGATCAGACTATTTTTGACTTTACTCCAGGTATTTTTGAAGAATTTCGTAGTGTCCAAGAAGTCTCTGAAGAAAGGGAGTATCGCAAACTTGTTTTGGTGTTTGGCCGTGGTGATGCAGAAGATTTCAAATTAAAAGGATTTGACATTGCAGCGAAGGCCATAATTGCTTCACTTGGTAATACTCATCTTGTCTTTGTTGGAGCCCCAGTTGGGAAACATGAGGAGATAGCGGAGTCTTTTATGCAGTGTGGTCTACCAGCTAATCGCCTGAGAGTTAGAGGCTATGAAGAAAGCAGAGAAAGTTTGGAGCAGCTTTTTTGTGAAGTAGACCTTATGCTCATGCCTTCTAGAACAGAAGGTTTTGGACTGACTGGTCTTGAGGCCTTGTCAGCTGGTCTTCCAGTTCTTGTCAGCAAGAATTCCGGGTTTGGGGAAGCCCTATGGAAAGTCAAACATGGCTCATCTTATGTGATTGACTCTGAGAATCCCGAGGAATGGGCTAGAGCTATCGACAACGTCCTATGGAGGAAAGACAGGAAGACTCGTCTTGAGGAGGCTAAAGGCATACGTGAATCATATCAGGAGAAGTACTCATGGACCAAACAGAGTGAAGCCCTTCTTGTCAATATTATTAGCCTTGTTCGGGGTAAGATGCAAAAATAACTTGAAAAAATGAGATAAAGTATTTATAAATGTAATAGAATCAGTCGCGTATTCTTCTATGCGAAAAGTTTAGCACGAATAGAGTCAAAGTGAGTATTAAGAACAGGTTTAAGTTCTTTAATAAAAAGCATCTCATAAATAAAGCAGTCACAGTCACAGATCACATTTATAGCTATAAACAACGCATTGCTCGTTAACAATTTCCCGGCTCGTGTACCTAAACTTTATATCAGATTTTCATACTTGTTTTACACTTGTGATGTCGATTATGTCGGCAAAACGCTGCAACACCTCCATCAATGCGTTGAAGAGCACAAAAGATTACCCATTGGTAAACATCTGGAGAAGAAAAAGAAACCGGGAGGCCAACACCCTTGATTTGAGGCACTTTTCAATCTTGAAGAAACGTCAAAACAAGCTGGACTGCCTCATTTATGAGCTGCTTTTTTAAAATAACTTAACATTCAATCTGTCTCTATTTGTGCTAAACTTTTCATGTAGAACAATGAGCAACTGATATTATTGCATTAATTTTCATAAATACTTTATAGCATTTTCTTCAAGTTTATATAATATTTGCATAATCTAATTCACAATTATCATCCCAATAGCCGAGCTCAATATATCAATATTCAGGCTGGATAAGAGACTTTCTGGTCAAATTTCACAACTCAGTTCTGTTTTCTTTGTCTCACAAGTCTTAAGGGAAATTCTAAACAAAATAATATTCAAATTTAACCATAAAGCCTCGTAGCCTTGTGTGATACACTGTATATTGAGCTTGGCCTATGACACTGACATTTTAACTTGACAATAGACCTTTTTGCAGTCATGTGCTTATTTACCTGGCCTTTAAATGAAAGTACATGTAAGGCTGGTGTTGACCTTGTTATGATACAGCCCTCCCTACTTTTCTTATGTTAATGTTGTTCTCATGCTAAGTAGTTTGAATTTACATAAGAAAAGCAATGTGGTCTTTATCAAAACAAGGTCATCTCTAGCCTCACTTTCATTCATTGACCAGGTAACTAAGCACATAACTGTAAAATGGACTATTCTTGGTTTGCACCCACGTGACACGGCGGCCATGTTGGATGGCAAATACAATACAATTTCTTTTCGCAAAATTTGCATAATAATAAAGTTTCGTTCCCAGCGGACTGACAATTATTGTTCTTGCCATCCAAAATGGCCGCCGTGACGTCAGATGTAAACCATCAATAGGGACCTTAAGATATACAACGGCGACGTCAATGAAAACGTCGTTCAAAATTACAAGTTTGCATTTTCCAAACTTTTTCGTCATTAGTCCAGATCTTCTAACTTCTATAAACTACCCGAACTATTATTCAGGAACTGAAGTGGGAGGAACGATTTTGAAACCAGGAAATTCGTCGCTATGTGCTCACGTTGGCCTCAGGGCTGGAGATTTCATGAGGGCTGAACGACAACATCTAAATCTAGGTGAGATTTGGTTATTTCACGATGTATGTTTGCGGAGAACTGAAAAGAAATGAAAAAATGATAATAATAAAATACGAAACAGCAAGCGGACCTCTGAGAAAACAAATTATACTTCACTTTTTTGCCGGTGATAGCCATGCCTGGTCAAAATTAGTCAGTAACTGACCATGCTGGACAAAGATTCTGAAAGATTAAACCGAGCATTTCGATCACAACCATGCTGATTTGAGGGACAGCCCCTCCAAATCTTGGTACAATATACCATATCTTTGTATCTACAGGGAAATGCAAATCGTCTTAAGGACGGTGCCTACTATTGTTATTGCGCATACGTTCTGCGCATCTCGAGATACTCGGATTTCCTCTCGGCGATGCTTACTAATACAGGGATATTTTTATTTTTACGCGGTTTAAAATTATGCAGAGAAAGTAGATCTTAGTAAGTACTATTGGTATCCAAAAAGAAAATTGGGGGCAACCATGCATTTTTCAGAGATAATTAAGCTACAATTTGAGAAAGAATGCCATACATGGCTCTGTTTTTTGAAACTTTTTACAAATATTGTTCGTGAATTATCTTTGAAAAATGCGTGGTTACCCCCAATTTTCTTTTTGGATTTCAATAACACTTGTTAAGATCTACATTTCCTGCATAATCATACACCGGGGCAAAAATACCTTTGAATTAGTAGGCACCGTCCTTAAATCCATGCAGAAAGCTTCATCACAGCTGTGAAGTTAAAAACGGTTTTACAAATGACTTTCTCAGGGAGACTCAACACTTCGAGAAGAGAGTAGATATCGTGTTTGAAAAAGCGAATTCGCTCTTGCATTCGGCGTCTGTCATGTTATCAAGATCAAATTTGTCATATCTCCAGTAAGTTATGCCGAGGTTCTTTGATGAATTCAAGTCGTTCAGGAGCAGACGTTCTTCATCGTCTATTAGTTTCATGTCGTTTGCTTTCATAAGTGCATCTCTTGCATGTCTAAAGATTATTAGTAGAATTCTACTAGTTACTAATGCAAATGCTTTAATCTGATTGGCTGAGACATTGAACACTATCAGCCATTAGTGTGCAGTGGCTGGAGGTCGTCTTAGAAATAACGACGTTTTTTTCATTTTTCCAAAGTTTTGGAGGAAAATTCGGATGCAAATGGGTAATTAAATTTCTGAGAAGTCTAAACGAAGGACATTTACGGTTTCTTGACTTTCAAAAAAGTTGAAATTATTGAAAAAGCTGATGCGCTCGCGCGCTCAACTTTAAGACTGATACGTCAAGAAATAATTGGAAACCGTTTTTTGAAGTAAATTTTAGTAAGAATTCCACTAAAACAATTAAATTATTCGCTCTCGATTTCTATGAGGTGATAGTTGATTCGGCCTTGTCAACTATCACCTCATAGAAATCGAGAGCGAATAATCTAATTGTTAATTAGTCATTTCCGGAGTGAAACTCACAAAAGTCGCGCCGGGTTTGAGGTTTTTCCCTGGTTTTGCAAGTATTTACATTGTACAGTCGAAAGAGTTCTTCGCCGTCTATGAGTTCCCATCATTTGCTGTCAAAAAACCGGCTTTTGGCCACTGAAGGTTAACATTTTGCTTCTCTTTAAGCACTGGAAAGCTGTTGTCAGGTTGTAGGTTTTCCCCCATTGTGGCGTTGTGTTGCGTAAGTCTTGTTTATCATATGGCCCGTACGGCCCCACGCGCGCTTTCATTGAAAAACTATTGGGAAAATGCCCGTATGAGGGCCGTACGCATTAGCGCAAGCAGGGCCGGAAAAAGCCGTACGGCCCTACTGGGAACATGTACCAGGGGCACCCAACGTCAATTTTCGGAAAATATCTGTTCGGAAGACGATTTGAGATCTAGAATTTTCGAAACATTTGTTGTAAAATTTCGTGCTTGCCTGCCTGTCCTAGGATTTTCGAACATCTAAAATATGGTATAATTGCCCATTTTTAATGGATTTTTACCGTAAAAAGGTCACCTAGAATTTTTGAGAGCCCTTTTTCTGGCTGAATTTTCGAAAAGGTAGGTTTTGATCCCTATAATTTTCGGATCACTAGACTTTCAGCTAGGAAATCCGAACAGATGAAAAATTTTTAGGGTATAAAAATATGCCTATGTCTACCGATTAAATACTAGAATACGTTTGACAATGCTATGTTTAAGTGGTTTTGAGTTATAATCTCGTTGGGTGCCTCTGATGTACTACTCCGTGCGATGCAATTTTAGAGGTTTTCGTCGCTTTTAAACATCCAAGTAATTTACAGCCAGAAAAGCAAATGCAAACAACATATTAGATAAATTTTCTTTGAATATGTTTTTATTTTGCCTAACTTCACGTTTTGAATGCTCTCAAATAATGTAAAGAGCCCATATGATAAAATGCTTATTTACTGAGTTTAGGTCGGGACGGACAGGAAAATATTTGGCCCTCGGTTATGAAGCGCGGACCTCGCTGCGCTCGGTCCGTACGCCATGACCTGGAGCCAAATATTTTCCCGTTCGGCCCTCCCACTCAGTCAATAATTACATGTTACTCACAGGCGCCCCAAGCTCATAACGCGATTTTGCAACTCATAACTATTATGTAGTAAGAGACTTTAATGGTTAAAAGAGTTAAAAATTAAGTTGAGTTGAAAAACTGAACGTCTTTCTCTCGCAATAAACTTTCCCTACCTCAAATATGTTGTTCACCTTTGTTTTGTGTCAATTCATTAGCCATTGCTGATATAGTGAAATCACTACTCGTTTATACACTCTCAAGCGAAGCGAAAGCTGCACACTCGTCACCTCCGGAGCCGAACATCAATCCACAATTTGAGAGTGTACTGATTTCACGACTTAATTTTTTACTCTTTTCACCATTAATTAAACTCTCTTAACTACCGGTACATAATAATTATGCATTGCAAAATCGCGTTATGAGCTTGGGGCGCCTGTGGTTTACTTACAAGACCGCAACGTCATTGGTCGCGGGCTCGACCTAGTCCTCATGCTACCACAAGTCACCGTCCTCTTCCGCCCGTCCTGTTGCGTAAGGTCTTCACTTTTACGAGGACGGTTATTCTTAAATAAATCTCTTATCAGACTCGAGAAATTCCTTGAAAATCGTTAGATCACACAGCGTTTTCTTTTTGGTGATATCATTGACTTGTTGTTCATGACCTCGGGCCAAATATATTCCAGTCCTTCCCTCCCACTCAGTCAATAAGTACATAATATTTGAGTGGGGCAGGTACAAAAGTCGGACCGGATCAACTCGGATCTCTCACCTCGGATCGAACGACAAACAGTTTTGTAAGCCAAACTATTCGACATCTGCCCCGTTTTCACCAAGGTTAGCTTAAAGGCTAGGGTTAGGGTGATTTTTCGAAGCCTTATCATTTTTTTCTAGGTCAATCCGAGGTGAGCGCTCCGAGTTGATCCGGTCCGACTTTTGTTCCTGTCTATTTGAGTGCACTGGTCAGAATTTTTCTCTACCGTTTTGTGGACCCGTTTTCATTACTCAGGGGCTAATGCTCTGGTGGATTACATGGAAATGAAGGTCATGTTCTATTGGGATCAGCTGTTTTGGGTTGGTTGGATTAGTTGGGTTTTTGCGTGTGTTCAATTGGGAAAAAACCGTTTTCGGTTGGTTTGGTTGATCAACTTTTTCAATCGGCATTAAACAAGGTTGAAACGGTTGAAAAAGCATGGGAAGCGACCGCTGTCGTTTACACCACAGGCTTTTAAAGTCGGTTGCAGGCTCCAGCCCAACTTGCCAACAGGGAGAAGTCTGGTAATGATTTTTCCCAGGAGTTACCACGTTTCAGCGGTTGAAACGGATTATCCCAATAGAACTTGACCAAAGATAGAACTTAAAATTACAATCTATAAATTGAAATCTCTATTTTAATGAGTTTTGGCGCCCATATTTTGCTTTTAAAAGCTCGTCTCCGACTTCAAATTGGTGTTAAGTCTGACACTGAAGCTACACCACAGACGTGCACAAGGACGAAAGTACATCCAGAAGCCACCCAGGGGCCGGTTGCTCGAAGCCTGGTTAGCGCTAACCGTCGGTTAAGAGGTATCAAAACCTATAGGTTTCCATGGTATTTAACGCTGGTTAGCGCTAACCGTGCTTCGAGCAACCCCGGCCAGGGCGTCAGAGTACCAAGCACCTCTAAGGAACAACAGGTAGAAGTCAACACTGGCAGTTTGGCAAGCGAAAAGTGTGGAAATGGAAGTAACCAATCTGCACAAACAGTTCTCGATAAAATTGCCCAAAAGTGCAATCAGCATATTAGCCCCTCAGAACTGGAGCACATAAATGGTTTTTTATGTTACCTCGAAATGGTGCATAAAGTAAATGTAACATCCTGCGATGCTAGGTCGGGAAGTTTAATAGTCACTGTTGAGGTTGGTTCTGAGCAGGTCGTCGAGGAGTTGCGGAATTATTATCGTAGAGGTAATTTGAATCAAATGGCCCAGGAATTTCTAGTAACAGAGGAGCTTCTCGAGGAGTTTGGTCTGAGTGAGTTTGAACTGACAACACTTATTGCCGAAGAAGAGTTCCAGGCTTGTCAAAACTATCTTTTGAGTAAGTTACCTAATAAAAAAATCACAGTAGCTATGCCAGGACGTT
>JALIRR010008973.1:10000-17100 GCA_023091755.1 Montipora sp. Colony 1 RG-2022 | reverse complement strand
ATGATGATGAATTTGAAACAGTAGTTATTGTTACAAAGACCTATGTGGGAAATGCAACAAATACAAAATTTTAATTTTTTTTGAAGGCTTTCTATACTTGTCAGTTTAAAAGTAGATTATGTATAACAAGTGCCAAGCACTGTGTAGTATAGAAGCCTACTTAGAAGAAGAAATACTTTTAGAGGCTCCTTTGTTGAAATGGTCTATGTCAAGAAGATGCCTCCTTAAATATGTTTCTGAGGATTTGCCGCAGCCATTTGTGCAGATGTTTAGAGTTAAACAGTGTTACATGTCATTCAGCTAGCGCACATAACTTTTAAAATATGCTAGGAAAATGATCTACATTACCTTTTAATCTGAGTCTAGCAGCGTCAAAACGAGGAAGACGGTGAGAAAAATAATATCTATGTACGCGACAAGAGGTAACTCAAATCATTTGCATTAACCTATTTCCCTTTTAATTTATGTAAGCTGCAAGCACAGAGATCAAGTATTCCACGAAATGAGTAATTCAGCCCGAATGAGTAATGAGTGATTCCGAGCCCGGAATGAGGCAGTGTGGCCCAGTGGTTATAGGAGAATTGCCTTGATATCCGGAGTTCCTGACCACTCGTTGAATTTGTTCCTGGTAGTCCCTGGTTCAACTTCTCGGCTGCACTTGCCTCTGGCCAGTTGGGATTCTTAACAGTTGTTTTTGTGTTCTGCCGTTTCGTTCATTGTGTTTCATTGGCCCTGAAAGCCTCTATGGGCAGCGGTGAATTAAGTATGTATTGTACTGTCATGTTTTCTTTTCGTGATAGATTATTTGGTTTAAATCTAAAGAAAAAATGTTGGCGTTGACATATTCCCTTCTCAGCTCTAATATGATCCGTCGTTGTTGACAATTAATTGATCGACTGCTTTTTCTATGCATAAATTATATTCAGTTTAAGAACAGAATGGGGGGGGGGGGGGGGGGGGAATGGAAAGCCAAAAGTATTGACGGACATGTTATTTCTCTTTATGGCCTCTATGCTTGCAAAAGCTTTTCCTTTAACGTCCTCTTTTACAGTGCAACGCGCCTTACCGTGGCCACCCAACAATCTTTCACATTTAACAATTATGTGTAAATACGTCAACTCAACAACCCATGCAACGGTGTTCTACTTATAACTGTACGAACTTTGCAAGGAGGTGTGACTGTCAATCAAATTCACACATCCTGATTGGCGGACAATTTGTAAAAAACTTTGTTAGGTGGCCACGGTAAGGCGCGTCGCACTGTAAAATATCTTGTCTTTTTCTCGCCTATGACAAACGTGAAATCAAAGCGGAAGTGTCACTTAAGTCAATACAAAAAATTACCCTGCGAGAATAATGCCTTCTACAAAGCAAACAAGGGAACAGAATGGGTTATGAAAGCGGCGAATAAACTTCTTTATTTCTAGTCGTTGAGCAGTATCTTCGTTAGAAGCGATAATCTGAATTTTCAGAGGATGTTTTAAAACTATTTTTCAAGATTTCTTGAAAACGAATTAGTCTGAACTTTGAAATTCACTGTGAATTGACGTCGTCATTTGTTCAGCACTATCATTAGTGTCATCATTATTATTCTGCTCCTTTTAAATTTTTTCGAGAGTGAAATATCCGCTCGCAGAGACAACTTTCGCTATCGAGCAGCTGCCTATTTAATCGAGCCCTTTCCTTAATTCGCCAAAAATCCTCGCGTAAGACCAACCCTAACCCTGACAAGGCGTTAGACAACCCGCGAGACAAGAAAAATCACCTGAAAATTAAAGGCTCTCATTTCTAGGCTGGGCGGCAATACTTGAAAGTCGCATAATGATCATATGGCTTGATGTATTTCAGAGAATATGGTCTGGTTCCGAGTTTGGATCTGAATTTTTGCTCAGACACTGCTTCGGTATCCTTTCTTTATCTTTAATTTTTTTTTTTTAAAAAAAAATTTTTTTTTAAAAAGGGGGGGGGGGGGGGGGGGGGGGGAAAGGAAAAAAAGGGGGGAAAAATTTTTTTTTTTTTTTCCCCCTTTTTAAAAATTTTTTTGGGCCTTTTAATTTTTACCCCTTTTTGGGGGAAAAAGTAAAAAAGGGGAAAATTAAAAATAAAAAATTCCCCCTTAAATTTTTCCCAAAAAAAAAAAGGGGGGTTTTAAAAAAGGGGGAAAAATTTTTTTAAAGGGGAAAAACCCCCGGGGAAAAAAAATTTTTAAAAAAAATTTTTTTTTAAATTTTTTTAAAAAAGGGGTTTTTTTCAAAGGTTACCCCTTTTTTTCCCCCCTTTTTTTTTTTTTTGTTTTTTTTTTTTTTGGGGGGGGGGGGGCCCCCCCCCCAAAAAAAATTTTTTTTTCCCCCCCCCCAACCCGGAAACCCAAAAAAGCGGGGCCCCCCGGCCCAAAAAAAACCCAAAATTTTCCAAAAAAGGGGGGCCCTTTAAAACAATTTGGGTTTTTTTGAATTTGGAAAATTTTGGGGGTTTTTTTTTCCCCCCCGGGGTTTTTTTTTTTGGGAAAGGGGAAAAAAAAGGAAATTTTTTTTAAAAAAAAAATTTTTTTTCCCCCCCCCAAAAAGGGTTTAAAAGGCCTTTTTTTTTCCCTTTAAACCTTTCCCCTTTTTGGGGGCCCCCCCCCAAATTTCCCAAAAAAATTTTTTTAAAATTTTTTTTGAAAATTTTTTTCCCCCTTTTTTTAAAAAAAAAAAAAAAAAAATTTTTAAATTTTAAAAATTTTTTTCCCCCAAAAAGGGAAAAATTTTTTTTTTCCTTTAAAAAAAAGGGTTTTTGGTTTTTTAAATTTAAAAAAAAACCCCAAAAAAAAAAAAATTTTTTTTAATTTTTTTTGGGGGGGTTTTTTTAAAAAAAAACAAAAAAACCCCTTTTTTTTGGGGGGTTTAAAAATTTTTTTTTTTTTGGGGGGGCCGGGGGGGAAAAAGTTTTTTTTTTTTTTTTTTTCCCAAAAAAAAAAAAAGGGGGGGTTTTTTTTTTTTTTTTTGGAAAACCCCTTTTTTTCCCAAAAAAAATTTTTGGGAAAAAAATTTTTTTAAAAAAACCAAAAAAAAATTTTTTCCCCGGGGGAAAAAAAAGGGGTTTTTTTTTTCCCAAAAAAACCCAAAAAAAATTTTTTTTCCCCAAAAGGGAAAAAAGGGGGGTTTTTTCCTTTTTTAAAAAAAAACCCCCCCCCCAAAATTTTTTAAGGGTTTTTACCCCCCAAAAAAAAAAATTTAAAATTTTTTTTTTTGAAAGGGGGAAAAAAAATTTTTAAAAAAAAAAAGGGGTTTTTTTAAAATTTTTTTTTTTCCTTGGGGTTTTTTAAAAATTTTTTCCCCCATACCCCTTTTTTTCCGGGAAAAAAAAAGGGGAAAAAATTTAAAAAAATTTTTGGGGGGGGGGGCCCCCCCCCCCCGGGGAAAAAAATTTTTTTTCCCCCGGGGGGCCCCGGGGGGTTTTTTTTCCCCCCCCCAAAAAAAAAATTTTTTTTTAAAAAACCGGAAAATTTAAAAAAAAATTTTTTTTTGGGGGGGGGGGGGGGGGGTTTTTTAAAAAGGGGCCCCAAAAAAATTTTTTTGGGGGGGGAAAACCGCCAAAATTTTTTTTTAAAAAAAAAAAAGGGGGAAAAAAAAAAAATTTTAAAAAAAAATTTTTTTTTTTTTTTTAAAAAAAAATTTTTTTTTTTTTTGGGAAAAAATTTTTTAAAAATTTTTGGGGGGGGGGGAAACCAAAACCCCCCCCCAAAAAAAAAAAAAAAAAAAAAAACCCAAAAAAAAATTTTAAAAAAACCCCCAAATTTTTCCCTTTTTTTTAAAAAAAAACCCCCGGGGGGGGCCCAAAACCCCTGGGAAAAAATTTTTTGGGGGGGTTTTTTTTTTTTAAAAATTTTAAAAGGGGGGTTTAAAATTTAAAAAAAAAAAAAGGGAAAAACCCCGGGGAAAATTTTTTAAAATTTTAAAAATTTTTTTTTTTTTTTTCCCCCCGGGGTTTTTTTGGTTTTGGGGTTTTTTTTTTAAAAAAAATTTTTTTTTTTTGGAAAACCTTTTTTTGGGGGGGGGGAAAAAAAAATAAATTTTTTCCAAAAAAAAATTTTTTTTTTTTTAAACAAAAAATTTTTTTTTCCCGGGGGGCCCCCCCCCGGGTTTTTTTCCCAAAAGGAAGGCTTAAATTTAAAAAATTAAAAGGGTTTAAATTTTTCCCGATTAAACCCCCCCCCCTTTTTTTAAAAAAAAAAAAACCCCAAAAAAAGGGGGAAAAAAAAAACCCCTTTTAAAAAAAAATTTTTTTAAAAATTTTTTAAATTTTTTTTTTTTAAGGGGTTTTTGGGGAAAAAAAAAACCCCCCCCCCGGGGGCCCAAAAACCAAAAAAAAAAATTTTTTTTTTTTTTTTAAAAAAAAAAAAAAAACCCCGGGGGAAAAAAAGGGTTTTTTTTTTAAAGGTAGGCACCGTCCTTATCAAGAAATCACGTGCGGGTTATATAGGAACCAATCGGCGCTGTGTAGATTGCTCCCCTGGGAGCGTCAATGCATCAACTTCTTCTTTGGATGAATCATGAAAGAGACGAAGGGTGCTTTCCATTATGCCGGACCATCATCAGGTCGTAGACCAGTGGAACTAACCAAGGAGAAATGGAAGGACATTTTTCATCAAAAGTTGAACGTAATGGGATTTTTTCAAGCTTTCTTTTCGCTACTGTCCAAGTTGTGTTCATTGCGCTTGAAGGTAATGGTTCTCGTGGGGTTCAATAGGCAATTTTACACATGAGTTGTTTGCTCAGTGGCCTGGCCTATGAATGGCTGCGAGGCTGCCGGTGACCTTGTAACTGATACAGACCTCGCTGCTTTTATCATGTAAATCGTGTTGTTGTAATTCTCATTAGTCTACATAAACATTAGAAAAGCACGAAGCAGGGTCACCGGCAGCCTCGCTTCCATTCTTAGGCCACGTAACTTACAATCTCAGACAAATATAAAGAGGACACTTCACGATGCGTAACAGATTACTCCTTCCCCCTGTTCAATAGGGAACTTAAGCAACGTCGACGGCGACGGCACCGAGAACGTCATCTCAAAATATAAATTCGCGTCATTGTAATCACTTTGTAAACATGTCAACCCTTCTTATATGACAAGGGTGTGGTAGTTTCTCAAAAATGACATTGTTCGGAACGGCGCTTAATTTAGGGGAGAAAATGAAACTTTAGCGTCAAGTGCTGACGTTCTCCTTAAAACCTAAAATTTGACTATTTCACGTTGTTGTTTTGCTGACGACGGCAAAGAAATGGACAAAAGTGAAAAACGCACGTGCAGGGCGTGCAAAGCTATTGTTTTTGCCTACTAAATATGCACATTTGTGACGTTCTTGTTGCCGTCGCTGTTGTCGTTGCTTAAGTTCCCTAATGTTGCAAAGAGAACGGCGTTTTTCCAGGAGCCCGACAGTTTTTACGCCATCAACATTGTCACGGGGGAGGGGGGGTCAAACATGCTTTGGTGTCACGATCTTTTTGACCGAGATTGTAGCTACAACTGTAAAATTGTCTATTACACTCGCAGTACTTTAATACCTGCATTCGTATTTATGTATTTCCACGGCGCTTTCAATTTTACTAATGGATGAAACGACACCATACTCTTACTACGCACTCACATTTTGACTCCCGACAGTGCAAATGCATAACCCACCGCGGAGGTAACAAAATTAATGTTTTTGAGGAGCATTTTGAAAAGGCTTCGTCCTTTCGTGATTCATCTAGGGGAGATCTATTCAGCGCTGATTGGTAACCCGCACGTGATAGAGAGGCAAACATCACAGGAGCAAACAAACTGATGCCAAGATTTAGGTGCACAATCTTTTGTTTTGCGCTCATACACTATGCATGAATTACGTAACCAACTCGTTTCTATTGGATAGTTCCTCAGTATGGAGTAAACAACTATTGTGTTTTGTGCACGATCAACATGATTCAACATTTGTTGAGCAACAAATGTTGCAAGATGTTGAACCGTGTGTCATCGGATAAGAGTGTCTGCGTGGGAGGCTACAATTTCGCGAAACAAAACTTAAGGTTTGCAGCTTGTTATTACTAAAGCTTGAGAGACATTTTTATGACTTGGTTCAAAAACTGATTACTTAATGGTTAATTGCATGGAATGGGTTATGATGGCAACGCACACAAGTCCCTTAGAAACTGTCATGGTAAGGGAGTCCATCTGTAAAGCCAGCTGGCTGTTTCGAAGAAAAACGTGACCATTGTCAAGTCTTTCACAAATACAATTCGCTTTTGTGTCCAGTACGCGATTCGTAGCTTCTGTTTTGTTCAATTACAAAACTTCAGAGGCTCGCTCGTCCATATTTCGATAGTTAGGCACTCCAACTAAACTGAGAAAAATTCAACGAGTATAATGGTAGTAGCCAAAACGTGAGGCCGGGGTCGGGGTGTTTTTTTTTCCAAATTTTTTTGGTTCAATTTTTGTCGTTATTTTCCTGTACTGTTAATTTCGAATGTTTGCCATCTTTCCTTCATGATCATTTATGGTGGAAATTAGTCAAAAAAATTAAGGAACCTACGGAAGCTATGAAAGCTCTTGAAAGGACGTTCGCGCCAAAAACTTTCCCACGTACAGATTTTTTTAAAACTTGCCACGCAGAAAGGTAATGATCTACTTTTGCCAAAAAGGCGAAAAAAAAAAAAAAAAAAAGTGGGGGATCACCGTACCCGTTGGATCTGTGATCACTGTTGTCTCGCTATTTGTATTTATTTGTACTCAACTCTGCACAGTCTTCAAGTAAAAAAAATAATTGGAAATATGACAGCCAATAATTATTTAAAAGAAAGCTTGTCGTCTATTTTTTGCTTCATTATTCAAGGAAAACGTTCTTAAGGAAAGAAAAGGTTTGATCCTGAAATTTATTTTGTTGCGTATGGTAATTTGACACTATTCAAGGGTTTCTTGTCTCAGTTCACGCACGCAATGAAATAGGAAGGGTTTTTTGCCTCTAATAGCAAATATGTTGTTTGTTTCAATAAATTCTTCGATGGGAAAGGTGGCCTTTATAAATTCATCATGTTGTGTACTGTATTCGAGCTTCACAAATATGCATACGTGCGTTGTATACC
>JALIRR010008973.1:5000-7500 GCA_023091755.1 Montipora sp. Colony 1 RG-2022 | reverse complement strand
TCAAGTATCTATAAATGATGTCGTTAATTTTCTTGCTGATTGCTTTGCTGATGGAAGAAGTTATAGTACCATTAATACTTATCGATCAGCTTTGTCTTCTACCTTTTGTAATATAAATAATGTTGCTGTTGGCTCGCATCCTCTGGTTACCAGACTACTAAAGGGAGTGTACAATCTTCGTACGCCGAGTCCACGTCATTCATCTACTTGGGATGTTACCAAGGTAACCAGCTACCTGACAATGACAATGATAGTTTGCCGGGAGAAGTGTCTCACTTGGCTTGCTTTGTTCTGCGGTTTTCATACCGAGAATCAACAGCTTGTCTGAATTTTGCTCTTGACTGCATGAGTCTTCTAGTCCGAATACCGTCGTAACCTCCTTGTAATTTGCCACATTTATTCCAAAGATTCTGCGTGTTTTTAACTTCGGAATCATAAATTGGAGCTGTTTTTGGAGCTTGATGTTTTGAAGACGGGTAACATGGGCTTGGAACTTTAGGAATTGTTTATCGATGAAGTCTTGAAGTGGAACTGTACGGGTTATCTCGTATAGCGTTTGATTAGAGATTATGAAACTATAATCACCATTTTGTCGGTCTTTCTTAGCATATCCTTTGTAAACCACTTTTCGTAAGAAACTGAGGTAGATCACGTCAAGTCGCTCTTTTTCCAATTGGGTTAAATTCCATGCTTGGACTGAATACAGAAGCCTTGAGCGTACTTTGGGTCAGCTAAGTCTTAAGTTATTGACTCTCAAAACTGTAATGCTTTGTGCATTATCACCAGCTCTAAGAGAACAGACTTTGTGTGCCTTAGATATCAAGTTTTTGAATAAGTCAGGTAATTCCTTAAGTTATAATGTATCTGAGCGTTGAAAAACATCTAGGCTTGGGAAAGCCACTCGGAAAGTGGAGTTTCTCTCCTTACCGGAAGATAATTCTTTATGCCCTGCATGTGGCTACGTTAACGGAGTACCTGTCACGTACAGAGGGTCTTAGGAAGTCTGCCAGTTCCGAGGAAACTAGACTATTTATTTCATTCATTAAGCCACACAAGGCTGTGTCCACTGCTACAGTGGCAAGGTGGATAAAGTCCGTATTATCCACTGCGGGTATTGATAATTCCGTATTCAAACCCCATAGTGTTCGAGGTGCCTCCGTTACCCATAAATATGTCCAAGGTGTTTCAGTCGTTGACGTTCTTCGAATAGCTGACTGGTCGAATGAGCACACGTTTCGTAAATATTATCTTAGAGATTATAATATTGTTGTCTAATTCAAATATCTTCCTAGATCAATCGAGTTATTGACGTAATATATCAAACACGAGAAGGAGTGTTTCATCGGATATCAAAACACCGAGAAGCGAGTTGAAAAACGAGGCCGAAGGCCGAGTTTTTTAACCGATGATATCTGATGAAACACTCTTTCGAGTGTTTGATATTGCTTCTCAAAGGAATCAGTATTTTAAGAGATATTTGGGATCAAAGGTGGCGAAATTTTATGCTAATTAAGACCACATATCAAAACTTCCTTCACGGTAGTGATTTCTTTTGTTTTTGGCTTATGAATTATTAATGAGTTTGAGAAAGTATGAAGTGAAGTTTGTGAATCCACGAGGTAGTAAAGTCTAGCTTTGCTTACCACGGCACAGGTTCTTTGAATTCGCATAATTATCCCATAATGTAGAGCAAATCGAAAGAGAATTTAAAAATCAGACCAAAGGTACTTACCTTGAAGTGTAATTGTAATTCTCTGAAGATATGCGGAGCATTATGGGATAATGGTTAACATAATCTGTACCTTGCTTGGTTCGTTGAAATAGAACTTTCAGTCGTATGTTCCTGGCAGCATATTTTGGCGTTTCCCATTCAGCTACTAACTCCCCCGGAAAGGGCTTAACCTCCGTGAACTTTTGTCTTGGAAATCGATTGGAAAGCTGACAGAGGATCAGAGTACACGCTTAAGCTTGTGATAGAAAAGAAGTTGCAAAGGATTTTGAAAATGATCTCCATGTCAGCCTTGAGGCCAATGTTTCTCGATTTCTTTTTATTTTCTTCAATCTTTCTGGGTTTAATATTTTACTGAACCAAAAGTCTTCTCAAGGGGTATTTAGCAAAGACACCTACCATGGCACTGTAATGATTTACTATATCAAAACAATATCGCGTAATATTAGAGCTACACATTACGCAAGCACAACTTGAATCTCCTGAAAAACAAAACGCAGCTAAGTTGACAGTTACGGAAAAAAAAAAGGCTGTCAAGTTACTGCACTACCACACGTACGCAATGCGTTCCTATTTTTAAAAATATCCCCTATCTCTTCATTTCCCACTATTCTCCCCCAAACATCCCGTAACCCACAATTCTTTTACCTAAATATCCCGTATCCTGATCGCTTCTCGGCCTTTTGGCTAAGTTTTTTTTAGAAACCCCTAAAAAAACCAAGTCCCTGTTTTTTAACTACACTCAAAAAAAAAATTGGTTTTAAAAAAATC
>JALIRR010008972.1:5000-17101 GCA_023091755.1 Montipora sp. Colony 1 RG-2022 | reverse complement strand
GGTTTTTTATTCTGCAGGAACTATTTTTTGCAGATTGGAATCAATCTGCAAAAATGAGAACTAAAAAAATCGTCACGCTACATTATAAACAAATAAAAAACTCTGGCTTTTTGTTTCAAAGTTTACCAAGACAAAGCTGAAATAGAAATCAGGAACAAAGTTGCTGACTTACCATTATTACTTAAATAATATGTTATATTTCGTTGTGGGAGGCGTGGTGGCCTCACGGTTAGTGCGCTCGACTCCGGATCGAGTGGTCCGGGTTCGGGGCCTGGCAGGGGACATTGTGTTGTGTTCTTGGGCAAGACACTTTACTCTCACGGTGCCTCTCTCCACCCAGGTGTATAAATGGGTACCGGCGTAAAGCTGGGGGTAACCCTGCGATGGACTAGCATCCCATCCAGGGGGGAGTATAAATACTCCTAGTCGCTTCATGCTAATGAAACCGGAGATAAGCGCCGGCCTGATGAGCCTTCTGGCTCGTAAGCGGAGACTTTACTTTTTTTTATATTTCGTAAACTACTTCAAAAGAATATTTAAACAAAAATTACAAGAACCATTTATACAAGTAAAATAAATAAATAGCTCTAGAACTTACTGACCGCACTCATCCGGCAATTTCAATACTATTATTAATGGCAATAAATAAATAAATAAATAAATAAATAAATATTGTGTAAGGTAATAAGTAACATTATTTCAATATAGTTTCTAAGAACATACATGTATCTATATGGTGTTCCACAACAACCACACACACAGATGGTTATCTTGGCCTCTCTTCTCAAACACTTGTATTATATTCAAAGCACTTCAATGCACCCCTCTATACAATGTAAATCCCTTCCCCATGTGAGGGTGAGACTTAGATTTTAGTCTAGCTAACACCAGATGTGTCATACTCACAAATTGGGGGCACTTTAAGGTGGTGTTAATGGGTTATAAAACATCATGGTCCACCCCATTAACCCTTCCCCACCTGAGAGTAAGACTTATAAATTTAACACTGCCAATGCCAGATGAGTCATACTCACCAACTGGGGGCACTTTAGGATAGTGTCAATGGGTTAACAACATCTTAGTCCACCCCATTAACCCTTCCCCACCTGAGAGTAAGACTTATAAATTTAACACTGCCAATGCCAGATGAGTCATACTCACCAACTGGGGGCACTTTAGGATAGTGTCAATGGGTTAACAACATCTTAGTCCACCCCATTAACCCTTCCCCACCTGAGAGTAAGACTTATAAATTTAACACTGCCAATGCCAGATGAGTCATACTCACCAACTGGGGGCACTTTAGGATAGTGTCAATGGGTTAACAACATCTTAGTCCACCCCATTAACCCTTCCCCACCTGAGAGTAAGACTTATAAATTTAACACTGCCAATGCCAGATGAGTCATACTCACCAACTGGGGGCACTTTAGGATAGTGTCAATGGGTTAACAACATCTTAGTCCACCCCATTAACCCTTCCCCACCTGAGAGTAAGACTTATAAATTTAACACTGCCAATGCCAGATGAGTCATACTCACCAACTGGGGGCACTTTAGGATAGTGTCAATGGGTTAACAACATCTTAGTCCACCCCATTAACCCTTCCCCACCTGAGAGTAAGACTTATAAATTTAACACTGCCAATGCCAGATGAGTCATACTCACCAACTGGGGGCACTTTAGGATAGTGTCAATGGGTTAACAACATCTTAGTCCACCCCATTAACCCTTCCCCACCTGAGAGTAAGACTTATAAATTTAACACTGCCAATGCCAGATGAGTCATACTCACCAACTGGGGGCACTTTAGGATAGTGTCAATGGGTTAAAAACATCTTAGTCCACCCCCTTAACCCCTCCCCACCTGAGAGTAAGACTTATAAATTTAACACTGCCAATGCCAGATGAGTCATACTCACCAATTGGGGGCACTTTACGATAGTGTCAATGGGTTAACAACATCTTAGTCCACCCCATTAACCCTTCCCCACCTGAGAGTAAGACTTATAAATTTAACACTGCCAATGCCAGATGAGTCATACTCACCAATTGGGGGCACTTTAGGATAGTGTCAATGGGTTAACAACATCTTAGTCCACCCCATTAACCCTTCCCCACCTGAGAGTAAGACTTATAAATTTAACACTGCCAATGCCAGATGAGTCATACTCACCAACTGGGGGCACTTTAGGATAGTGTCAATGGGTTAAAAACATCTTAGTCCACCCCATTAACCCTTCCCCACCTGACAGTAAGACTTATAAATTTAACACTGCCAATGCCAGATGAGTCATACTCACCAATTGAAGGCAGTTTAGGACGGTGTGAATGGGTTAACAACATCTTGGTGCAAACCCTTAACCCTTCCCCACCTGAGAGTATGACTTCTAAATTTTACATCAATAATTATTGGCTGTTATGCCAGGTGATTTTACTTGCCAGTTGGGGGCGCTTTAGACACTCAAGTCATCAAATTTCACGGATTTACATGTATACAAAAAAGAACTTTGGATCCCCTTCCATGGAAAACCCCTGAGGACCCTGTCCACTGACCCCTTCATGGACCTGGTCCATGGGTTACCCCTATGGACCCCCCTCATTTTCAGGTAAATTGTATTGTTTATAAAACGAATATTTGTTACGAGCAGAAAAATAAGCCCCTCCCCCTTTTCATAGAAAGAAAGTTATTAGGCCCCGTGTCCTCCCATCCCACCTTATCCTCATAACCAAATAAATAAATGATAGACTGGATTAATTAATCAAGACAATAACACTTCATGTGGACAGATCCGATATGGTTCATTCATGGTTTGGAGTTGGTCAAAATGTTGCAAATACCTTTTATCACTCACATCTCCACATTAGACTGTCATTACTCTGGTACAAAACACGAAGAAGGAACCCTAACTTTAGTCTGTTTCTTTACTTTTTTGTTAGGTCCAGTAATGAGTTTTGCTAAATTAACTAAGCTCCCCCACCCCCCCCCCCTTCAAACGTGCCGAAAGAAATATACCCTTAGGGGGCTAAATAGAAGATATACCGCAAACTCCCGAGGCACATCAAGCAGATTTTAAAATGTTCTCTCGTGAGTACTGACAATAATAATATATATTTTGTTTTTGTGTGAGTGAATTAATACAGCAAATGTAAAACATTGACTAATCAGATTACCCAATGTTTTCATCCATAATTCCTTTCGAACTCTTGACTTGAGCTCAAAATTCAAAAGGGCATCTAAAAGGTCTGCAACTGATGAGGTCGAATTAAGCAAGTAGATGCTTGAATAAATGAGGAAGGTGCTTGAATGTCACCAATACAATACTTGTAATAGAATTGTATAGAGACAACCCAGAGTTACTGGATAAAAATCATATAAGACTATGGAAAGATGTAACAAAGGCAGTTTTCACACCAATACTGATTAAATCACCTAAAAATTCCATCCAGCATATCAAAAGCAGGTGGCATGCATGTCTTTTTCCTTTTTCTTTTAAATTAGACTTCAAGTGTGTCGCCATGTTTGACTTGAAACTAAATTCCAAACCCTTCTCTGTTGAAAATCAGCTGTCCCAAAGCAATATTTTTTTCGATTGCTCCCTCATGGGTACTACAATACGAAGCAAGCTCCCACAGATGCACCCTGATATTAGGCTCAGTCTCCAGCCATGGGTGTGCCCACTTGTGTGTATCGTCGCTGGTGTTCGATAAATATAATTTAATGCTTAGGTGCGCAATAAAAGACAATACACACAACTTGGGCGTAAACGAGGGGCAGGGAATGTACTGGCAAGGCGCTGATAATACCCACCGCCGGTATGGACCACCGGATGAGGGGCCTCGGCCACTAGCCGAGGGGGTGCCTCATGCCTGTATTGCAAGGCGGGCATAGTTGCTGGCATAATGTCCTGGGGCCAAGTTAACCCAGTCCAGCAGAGTAACAATATGCCCCCTCCCTAACGGGGCTTCAGCACAGGGCTGAAGGGGTGCCGCAGGCAGCAATTCCCCGCCCAAAACGCTGAGATAGACGAGGAGTGCCCTGTGCGAAGCCCATTGAGTGGTTTTGCTCCCACTTGACAGGGAGAAAGAATGACCCCATCTCTACGAGTTGCAATAGCGAAAAGCGAACGTTGCCTGCCCAAAGGGTGAAAGGAGAGAACCCACGAGTGGAGATAGGGGTCACAACATGAGCATAAAGAACACGAGCCAATGGGCATCGCACAGAGACTGGAGGGGGTAGGACCCTAGCACAAAAAACATTTGGCTGGAGGGGATAGGACCCTCATGCAAAATATTTCTGTCAAAATACTTATTAATCGTAGTATGACATGAACATGAAAAGGGCAGAAGGCCCAAAGACAATGTCACAGAAAGCGGTTGAATGGGCCTTGTTTGTAAGAAACCGGTGACCATCGTACAACGACTGGAGGGGATAGGACCCTCGCACAAAACCTTCAACTGGAGGGGATAGGACCCTCGTGCAAAAAACATTGTTGTCAAAATAACCATCGAACAACATAAACTTGAAAGGGGGAGACAGCCCCAAGCGAGAATGTCACAGAGGGCCCTAAAGTGTTGAATGGGCCTTGTTCCTGTTATTGATGTTTTGAGTTTTTTTTTTTTTTTTTTTTTTTTTTTTGTTTTGCTTCGTTGGTTTTGTTTTTGGTGACCACGGGTGAAAACGCTATACGTATGGAACTATACAAAACCATGGGATGAGCGGAAAGGACCCAAACCAATGGGCGTTCCATAGAGACTAGAGGGGATAAAGTCCCTCGCACAAAAACACTCTAGTAGGGTAGTCTAACCGAAAGCCCACAGAGGCTAAATGGGCTTTTTTTTTTTTTTTTTTTGTTTGTTTTGTTTTGTTTTGTTTTGTTTTTTTTTTTTGTTTTTTTTGTTTTGTTTTGAGTCTGTTTTAAGGGTACTATGGCATTAAGCTAAGGATAGTGATCCCACCTATGGCATGTGGTAAGCAGAGGAATGGAAGGCGGGTACGTCGAAACGCCTGAGAGAAATGGGTTGGGGGGGGGGGGGATAGCGCAGATCTACGTGACAGAGATTGGGATGGATGCAAAGAAAATTGCTGGGGCCATAGGTGGAAACACTATAGGTTTAAAACTACACGAAAATTAGGATAAAGTTATCCAAGCAAATACCATAGTACATTACTAGATGCAAATGTCAATGAGACACTCTAGTGTTCTCAAAGAGTCCTGGGGGATTTGTTAACAGGAGGAGCAGGAGGCCAGTGACTGGGGGACTTTACATAGTGTTTCCTTGGGGGTCCTGATGTAAACTTGGTATGCATTAGATTTCCAGCGACCCAGAGTTTTGATTAGCCAGTCAGGAATGCCAGCGGCTCCAGCGGTCGTAGCGGCACCAATTCTAAAACTGTGAGAGGCATAACAGGAACTGTCAATGTTGCAGAGGTTTAGGAGAGTCCTTAAGTTGTTGGTGAGTGAAGTCCGGGTGAGATTGAGTCCACAGGAGAATCTGAAGAGTGGCTGGCCAGGGTCTCGAGTTGCAGTTTGGAGCATATAGTCTTGCAGAGCAGTGACCGCACATACGTCTGAGTATGACCTTGCGATAGTGAGCTTGGCTGTCTCCCGGAAAGGGTCAGTTTTGGACTTTTTGATTACGATGTCGAATGAAATAGGGTGAAGGATGTTGGGGTGGAAAGAGATGTCAGATCTAGCGAGATGGGACTGAGGGTCGAAATTGCCATTGCAGGTAAATTCGCTGCTTCTTAAAAAGCCAAAAAATGCAAGGGTAAATGCAGCCCATAGCATAGAAGTGTCAACATCCGAAGACTGAAATGGTTGCAACTTAGAATGGATTCTATGGAGAACCGAAGAGGTGATCGGGTAGCGAGCCTTCTTTGCGGTGCCATGGGAAAGTTTGATCCCCCTCAAAGTTTTGTGAAGGACTGGCATTGCCGAAAGGTCCAGGGGACAGCCAAACTCAATGTGAAGGTTGTTGATTGCTGCCAGATAAACTTTAATTGTGCCGTAAGAGACTGTGTTGGACAGATGGGTAACAAAATGGATCAGGGTGGACTCGTGGGCAGGTAGAAAAGGATGATGGGGGGAAATGAGCTTGTGGGAGAGGCAGAACTGAATGAAATGGCGCTCACCGGTGGAATATGTCCGACGGGTTGAGGTGGCGATGGACTTGAAGATATAGGTGGCGGCCTGTACGGTCAAACCTTGGTCAGGAAAAGAGGGATCAGGCATGGAACTGGCGATGCATGTGGTGCGAGCCGGCGAAAGCGAGACATCTGAAATCGAGACAGGCTGTCAGCAATGCCATTGTCGACTCCAGGCACATGTTTGGCGGTAAAAGTAAAGTTGAAGAGGAGGGTTTGGAGGGTGATTAAACGGACGAGGTTCATGATGCGGGGAATTCGGGAGGTCTTGGTGGATAGAATAGAGACGGTTGCTTGGTTATCGCAATGAAAACAAATTCTCCTATTGGCCCACATGGGGCCCCAGAGCATGCAGGCAAGGTAGATAGGGTAAAGCTCCTGCCAGGTAATGCTAATGCCAGTGACAGGGTTAAGGTGGTGACCTGGAAGCCATGAACCTTGAGACCACTGATTATCGAAAAAGGCTCCAAAGCCAATAGAACCTGCAGCATCGGTATAAAGATGGATATCAGGGGATTGGTCGGTGAAGGGGGGGAGAAACAGACTGACCCCATTCCAGTGGTCAAGAAAAAGTTGCCACATGACGACATCTTTCCTGAACTCTCTGTTAAGGTAAATGAGTTGCCCAGGTTTGGAGACATTGTGGGTTACGTTGATTATGCGTTGCATGAAGGGGCGTCCGGGTGAGATAACCTTGCAAGCAAATTGTAAAGACCCGATGAGGGACTGGAGATCACGCAAAACGCAGGCCCTTTTTGAGGACCACGTGTAAAGTACGTGTACGTGTAAGCCGAGCTTGCATTTGGACAGAATCAAGGGTAATTCCCATAAACTCCAGAACTTGGGTGGGGCGGAAGGTTTTGTTAGGGGCAAGGGGGATGTTTAACTCTGTGAAGAGGGTAAGGATCCTACACAGGGCTGTCGCGCAGTGGGAGGAGGGAGGTGGTTGAACGATGAAGAAATCGTCCAGAATGTGGATGATAGAAGGGATCTTTAGATAGTGCTTAACTAACCACTCCAGGGATTCAGAAAGCTGATTAAAAATGAAGGGGGCGCTCTGGAGGCCAAAGGGAAGGGCTTTGTCAAAGTAGTAATGGTCTTTCCAGGCCATTCCCAGGAGCTCCCAGTCCTCAGGGTGAACAGGGATTATCCTAAAGGCAGATTGGATGTCAGTTTTGGTCATGAAACAGCCAGGGCCGTGTTCAAGAACCAGGGAAATGGCATCATCGATACGTATGTATTGGAGGGTGAAGTCTTCAATGGGTATACAGGCGTTTAAGCTTTCGGAGGACCCCTTAGGATAGGATAGGTGAAAAATAGTACGCCATTTTCCACTGTTCTTCTTTGGGACAAGGCCAAGGGGGTGAATCTGAAAGTTTTCAAAAGGGGGGAATTGGAAGGGGCCGGCAATGCGGCCGAGCTGAACCTCATCAAGGAGGTTGGCCTCTATGATTTGGGGTTGACGGTTCGCAGATGGAAGGTTAGAGGCGAATCTAGAGATACGGGGCCCCTTATAGCCCACCCTGAAGCCATTGGTCAAGCCTGCACAAAGGTAGGAAACAGAGTTCTGATCGGGGTGGTGTTGAAGGAGGTAACGTAACAAAGGGACATTAATGGGAGTCTGGGCCTTTTGGGACTGCAAGAAACTAGCGGTTTGCTGATTTTTTATCGCCATGGCCTCTAGTTTTTGAAGAGGAGTCTTCATGGCGGTAGGAGGGGTGCTCTCCATTACAGGTCTTACAGCGGTGAATGAAGGGGCATGGGTCTTTGCTGCACTGGATTCCCCGGTTGAAGTTGAAGCAGACTCCGCGTGAGGGGGGCCTAAGGGCAGAGAGGGAGCAGCCGTAAGTGGTGTGATCCCCACTCCCACAGATTGAACAGGAGGATTTCGCTTGCCCAGTAAATTTCATAAGAAAAAGTTGAGGGTCCCGCTCTCCCCAATTAACGGCGAGGTTTGTGGCTGCTTTCCGACGGAAGTCAATGTCATAGGAAAGCCATGCGAAACCCGCGAACTTCCTTTGCGCTGATCGAATAATCTCTTGATAGGAAAACATCTCTACCGCCCTTTGGGGAAAACAAGTGAGAAGAACAGTACAATACACAGCAAAGGCCGATAGCCATTTGTCGATGGAATCAATATGGGTTTTCCTTTTCCGAGAGGAAGAGGGAACACTGAGTTGTTTTCCGTCGAAGGAAATACATACCCCGGGAAGATTGTTGTCTGAAAGACACGAGTTTTCTGGCAGCAATGTGTCAAACTCAACATACTCACCTCTTAATATTGCCTGTTTAACTTTGGTAGGAACATGTGCTGATAGCGAAGACTGTCCTTGAGAGACAGAGGGAGGGATGTCATTGCCGGCGCTGGGTTGGTTGAGAAGGCTGGCGACGAAGTTGGGATCGGTGAGGTCCAAATGCTGTGGTGTTTGTCGAGCTGTCACAGGTTGAGGTGGAGGCACTTGCGGTTGAGGCAGGGACTGAGTTGGCTGTATATTCTTAAGTTTTTCGTCCACGATGGTGGAGATAAGAGTGGCTAGCATGGTTGGGGACGGGTCCGTGTTTGAAGCACTTCTTGCTCGGACGCCATCTTGGATTGGATTAGACCGTTGCTGACTGCTTGTTTCGGGCAAAGTGTCGTCGGGAATGGTGACAGTTTCTGGTGAATCTACGCGGGGGAGAAAATCCTCAGCAGCAGCACTTGAAGTAGACGGGTTCACGGTGGGGCGTGAACGTTTCTCTGCTGGTTCGGAAGGATGGGAATCCGCGCTTCGGGTCCGCGAGCTACAAGATGGTGCAGATGTATCTACGGTGTGAAGGCGTTCAATCAATTGTTCCCGGGTTCCAGTTATAGGTAAATTGTTTTGTGATAGCAGGAGGCGTAGAACCTCGTTTGTGAGGCCAGCAAATTCCATAGCAAGGAATAAAATGCTGAGAGAAAAACTGAACGAGTTGAACTTTGGAAAATTTCAAGCCGAGAGGCTCATGTGGCGGGAAGAATGAGAGAGCCAAATAAGGTAGTCACGTGATGGGAAGTCACTCCTTTCCAGGATCTCCCCAGTGTTTGCTTACCAGCATTAACATCTATTTTATTCTAAAATATCATTTACATGTGTTGAATTTACATGTAGATCCGATCTGTTAAGGAGGTCTCTCGTGGAATGACTGTTTTTTAGTTGAATGTAGCTTTCCTTTCCTTAATTAGTTTGCTCATTTCTTCTACTTTGAAAAAGACCTGAACCTGTTAAGTTCCTTGTTCTCTTCTCACTTTGTCTTGAAGCATTCCATTACAAGTGGCAGTGTAAACATGATGAGTGAAAACACTTTTCTTCACGACATCATCCTTTTGTCCCATAGTGGCGTACTCAATCCTCAGTCTGTATTGTGTGGTTCCAGAAAATATCCATACCCCCACCACGAAGACATTTTGATTTGCACCCCCCTCCCCCCAGGATTTTCCGTTCCAGGGGGGTCTTTGACGACCCCCCCTCCCCTCAGGAATTTCCAGAATTTTTTTACTTATAAAAAAGAAAGTGAATTAGTTACGTAATTGCAGTAGAAGTTTATTACAACAAAGTAAATATTAAGGTTAACTTTTAGAAAAATATAACGCTTTGTTAAGCTCATTATCCAGCTAAACTTTTAGCTTCTTCGCCATTAACGTTGCAAAGCTTAAACATTTGGGTTGCACGACGTCGACTGTTTCACATTTTTGTGCAAACTTCGATGAGAACATTTCACTCGCTTAAACAACTTCGCAAACGATAGTAAATAAAACAGAAACTTACAAGGTTCCTTTGTCTACACATTTTGTCAGTTTCTTCAGGTTGATTCTTATTTAGGGACCACACATGTTGACGCAGTAGGTTTCGTGAACGTCGTCACAAAGGCGATTGTTTTACGAAGAAAATTATTGATGCCAAAATAATCCATCATAATTATTTGTAAACTTAGATATGGCGATTTAAGTGCAGTCTTCAAATTTACTGACTCTCCAGCAGTCATTCTCGCCGGTAAATGACACACAGCCTCACTGTTGCTTGCCTTTGAGCCATGGATGGAATCAAGAGGGCAACTGTTATTGTTTTTGGTGCAATTTACTTCCTCCAATGAGTAGTGAAACTCCTGTTTTAGAATTTCCAGTTTGACATAATGAACTGAACCTCAACAATCGTTTCCCGAGGCTGCAATTGCGTTTACTCAAAGAAGAGAAAACTTGACTCCCGGTTCCTGTCCGTGGTCTAAATGCCACCCACAAAAAAGAAAATGTCGTTGCACGCAAGCGTTGAAATGGTGGGAACTTGCGTCTTATCGCATTTTCAATGAGTTACTACTCCCAGTAAAACATGAATCCTATCAAAAACGTGTTTACTGCATGTGAAAGTAGCAAAAAGCGATACTCAAGTGAACGGAAGTGTTGGTTGGACAAAAAAGAGACAAACGGAAGTGTTGGGTGGACGAAAAAGAGACAAAGCTGGAAGTCTGGGGACGAGACTCCAGTTGAGACCACCATTTTAAATGTTTTGAATCTGTCCCAAATGAAAGACACATTGTTCTTAGCTTCGGGAGATTGTAGCGCTTGCTAACTCAAAGAAAAAAAACGGAAACATTGAAGCTAATAGTATTAACTTTATCTCAAAACTGACTTTTGTTTCAAAACATCGTCCGATAGTGTGTTTTTGTGCTTCAGATCGATCGTATGTTGCTTTCAATGTTTTGTATGTGGTTCGTGACCCTTTGGAAAAGTAGTTTCCCACGAAACCCCCCTACCCCTTGGAAATTACTGCCCTTTAACCCCCCCCCTCCCTCGGAATTTCCAGTGATCTTCCGTGGTGGGGGTATGGATATTTTCTGGAACCACACATTAATGACAACCTGTAAGTCTTCATAGAACTCAACTAAGAGTTAGCGCTTATAACCATACTAGATGAGAATCTCAGCTGTAGGGAAGCAGTATCATCTACAATTTCGACAAATGCTAACCACTCTTCCAGGACATAATTTTCTGTTGAGTGCAGCTCACCTAACTACTGGTAGAGAAAGCATTGTCCCGAGCATTCCTGCATGTGTATCTTTAACCCTTTCACTCCTGTGGGGTTCCCCATTGACGAGTAAAATCGTCTGGCGTTAGACAGACTAAAATCTACAAGTGTCACTCTTGGGAGTGAAAGGGTTAATGGGGACAGTTTTTGAGTGAATCTAGCTGTTGTTAACCCTTTCACTCCTGTGGGGTTCCCCATTGACAAGTAAAATCGTCTGCCGTTAGACAGACTGAATCGTCGCACAGACTGGATTGCTCAATTTAAAGCTTACCTGTTAAAGTAGTCGAATCATCACACCATTGCGCAGTTTCATGGATATACAACTGACATCGAACACGTAAACTGTCGCTAAATAAGCAGAGCCAGAACCAGCTTAGTTAACTTTTGATGAGCAAATCCTTGAGGCCACGTTAACGCTCTGTCTTCTCCTTTTCAGGGACAGAGCGCAAAAACCGCTGATTGGCTAGAGAATAATGACGTAAAATGGCTTTTTTCGCGTAACTGCGCCTGCGTTAACTCTAAAGATTCGAAGTGATCGAGACAGTGATCGATCGAAGTGGAGGAATAACACTCTAGCATTTGTCAAATTTTGTGGAAAGTTAGATGACTCATACCCTGGGTGCCAGAGGAATTTTTTTTCAAGGTCGGAGAGAACACTCAGCGATTCCAAATCAACGGTCGAGGACACACGATTGATTACTTCGCAAGTCTGCATGTCAGCATGTCAAGTAGCAATGCGTCCTCTTGTATCATAATTTGTTGGTTTTGGCTACTGTGAATTTTCTTGACATGGGGTGTTGGTCTGTCCCCAGATTATTTAAAAATCTTTCAGAAACCAGCGAACTGGCAACGAAATTCTTCTTTGTTCTCGGGAACTACAGGAGCAACTTGGTCTTGATGGACGAAAGGTTTT
>JALIRR010008971.1:7500-15000 GCA_023091755.1 Montipora sp. Colony 1 RG-2022 | reverse complement strand
TTACAGAATGTCAAACGAACGAGCCGTAAAATCGGTCAACCTGGGGGTGGGGCATTGTAAAAAAACAGAAACGGAAAAAACAGCTTTCTTTCGAATCGGATGCCGCGAGTTGTTGGTTATTTTAATTATTATTATTATTTTTTTTACTTTTTGGTTATTACCCTGTTATCAATTAGAGTAATAGCCATGTTTCAGCTACCACCAGGAGTCCACGACCTGGAGCCTGCAACTCCAATACTTGGTCTGTGGAACCACATTTTCAAGTTATTTTTAGACGGGTTCGTGTTCGAGGGGCTGTGTCACGAAAATTAGTTTAATTCAGCAACTGGGAACTGGCAGCCAAATCAAACGAAACTTAAAAATAGTTACTTAAAACATCGAACTAGTAAGGTTTGAATACTGGAAAACAACAAATACGAAAGGAGGTAGGGATGGGCAAAATTTAAGAAGATTAAATTGGATTTCAGTTGGACTTTTTGAAAACTGTTCAGCCATAGTTAAATGAAACCTTAAAACCTTCAAAAACGAGAACACTGCTGTCGCAATAGATGTTGAACTGACCGTGACAGTGCACAATCTTTTGTTTTCGCTTCACACGGGTTCGCAAATTATTTGCGCATAATTTAATCGAAAGATTTGATGGGTTATCTTCTCGAAAAAAGGTGTGATTTTGTGCACCGTCAAAAACATGAAACAAAAAAACTTGTCGAGTTTCATAACCATCTTTATGCATTAACTATTGTTTAGCTGAACAGTTTTTCAAAGTTTATCTGTGTTGTTTGCAACTTAAATTGTGTATACTTGACAGACGTTTTTTCGGCGTTACGAAGCTTCAGGATATGTGCTGTTCAAATTAAAGTAATTTCTGTGTTAACATTAAGTGGCATAGCAAGTAGGGGCGAGTAATCGGTAAGCCACACAAAAATAACTGCATTGCCATGACACAGCACCTTTAAATAAGATTTGGCTTGCACGAGTGACCATTCTCAATTGCATGGGTAATAATTTCTCATACAAGACTTGTGATTAGCTGGAAAGGTCTGGTTTCTCGGAAAATCAATCTAAAAATAATTCCGTCTGTAAAACGCCGTTCCACAAACACAATGAACTCATTAGGCTCCTAGTCAGGGGTTCCTGCCACCACTTAATTTTGACAGATGTCATTCTAAGCTAGATAATTTTAAAAAGCTTCATTTCTCAGCTAACGGTTAAAACTTTCAGCCAGTTTTCAGCTGCCAGCCATTACGATCTCTAGCTACTGTAACACCACATTCACGACTTGGCTCATAGAGCCCTTTGATTTTTAACTTACAGTTGTTTACAAGAGAACACTATCTTTAGCCACAGTAGATGAAGACTCTTCATATTGGGGACTAATTGTCCACGGGGAGATTCGTCTGGATATATACCGATGTTATCAAGTTTCTAAGATAAAATTTGAGTCCATGCGCGGCCATGTAATGTCCTTTATTTATTATATCTTTCTCAAGATGAAGTTATTTTTTCACTCGAAGGGACTTCAATTGTCAATCCTTGACTTTTCATCTTTCCATTTCGTAGGAGTATGGGTGATAGGTGATGGGTGATGGGAGATGGCTGCCTGGCTCCTTTATCCTTCATGACGGTTATTCTGGGGCAGCTCATACTGAATTTAATTTAATTTGTTAATTAAATTAATTGTAAAAATGTAAATTGTATTGGTACCAATGAAAAGAAAAGATTGTTGTTGTTGTCACGTCTATTATTTCAAATAATACGTATCACTAATAATTAAGTAAAGTACGATCGTCCGGGTGAGTGTAGTCCTGAGAAGGACTGTTTGAGATTACATTGACTGACGTTTTGACAATCTGAGCGGAAGTCATCTTCAGAGTCAAGTAATTTGAGTATCGTCAGTAGATACTATAAGAACTCCTGTCGTATACGTCATTGGTCAACTTATTGGTGATGTTATTGGTCGACTATCAGTTGAGCCTAGATGTAATTGGCTGGGAAGACTAAACAATGATTGGGGCGTCAATCCCACTAGTTAGTTGTGCTTACGACAGCTTAGCAGACGAACATAAGTACTTAGACAACGTTTTCAGTGAGAACAACTACAATTGCGACTTCGTTATTTACACGCAAAACGTACCGTACATAACCTATCGCAATAAACACTTACCTGACACCTACCACTACAGTGACTATACCCTACATCAAAGGACCTTCTGAGATTATCGCTAGGACCCTACAGCCTTACAACATCCGTGTTGCTCACAGACGCATCACTACCTTACGGAAACCACTGACTTACGCCAAAGACGAAGACCAACCTAAGGACAGACAAGGAGCGATTTATAAGATCAAATGCTGCGACTGCCAGGCCACTTATATCGGTGAAGCCGGCAGAAAATTGAACACTAGACTGACTGGACACAGACGAGCGGCGAGGTACGGTGACATCAATAGTAAGATTGCTAAACATCATCTACAGACAAAGCACAGAATCGACTGGAACTCGCTGCATGTCTAAATGGTTACTGCTTATCTGCATGGAAATGGCAAATATTTGTCCTGTGCACAAGAAAGGCAAGAAAACAAAAGTGGAAAATTATCGCCCTATATCTCTAATGCCGATTTTGGCTAAAGTCCAAGAGATATGTGTTCTAAATCGTCTTCTACGCACATTTCACCTTGCTTGTTTAACACGCAACATGGCTTCCTTAATGGTTTCTCATGCACCACCCAGCTGCTGCAAGTCCTCCATGAACTTGGCCGGGCTCTTGATAGTGGACTGGAAACTGAATTTTGATTCTGTGTGTCATGCGAAACTTTTATCAAAGCTTCGTACCTTTGGAATTAAAGGTCCTCAGTTAGAGTGGTTTACGAGTTATCTCTCTGGTCGACAACAGTGTGTTGTCGTTAACAGTTGTTTTTCGTTTTGGGGAGTGGTAAAGTCTGGAGTCCCTCAGGGCTCAATTCTAAGACCTCTACTCTACTTGATGTTTGCAAATGACATGCCAGACGTACTAAAATCGTCATCTTTAGCTATGTATGCCGATGACTCTAAATGTTCTAAAACTATCAAGACTACGTCTGATATTTGTGACCTCAAAGCTGATTTAAACCTCCTTTGTGACTGGTCATCTTCAAATCAACTGTATTTCCAGCCTACACCATGTCATAATAAGCCACAAGAAAAACAGCTTACGTCGAGTATACAAACTAAACAATACCAAACTGAAACTTGTCTCGAAAGAAAAAGACCTTGGACTTACAGTCACTAAAGACCTCTCATGGAATGAACGTATCACCCAAATTGTCTCTAAGTCAAATAAACTACTGGGCTTTATTAAGAGACATTATTATACAGTTCGTAACGAAAAAACTCTAAAATTAATGTAAACATCTTTAATAAGATCTCATTTTAGCTTCGTTCTCAAGTCTGGGCTCCTCAATTTGTAATTAAGAATTTATTACTTGGGCCCGTAAGGGCACCGAGTTATAAAACATGGTAGATTTCAGTTTTTTCTGGTGCAGCAAAATGCACAATGCAAAGCACGTGGCAGTGTTTGATTGGGCAATGCACAATAAAAAGCACGTGGCGGTGTTTTGATTAGGCAATGCACAATAGAAGGCACGTGGCGCTGTTTACTCTGGTTATTAAACGCAAACACGTGATCCAAATTCATGGAGAGTAATCGACGTTGCGTTGGTGTAATCGGTTTCTCCTTAGGGCGCTCAAAACACAAACAAAGAAAAGCATACGCTTTTCGTGGTAGACCCACACGAAAAGATGTCGAGCGTTAGCTTCAAAACGGGTCTTTCCGCGAATTGAATGAAACGGAAATGTACTCAGATGTAACTGAAATGGACGCAACAGTACTATTGAAAGCGATGCAGGTCAAAATACTAATTCTTTAATAAGCAGCGAGTACGTTATTGAGAACTACTCTGAAGATGATGACAGCGACAAAGACAATAACTCCACAAACAACATGGACGCCATGTTGGCATCTTCTGAAGACAAAGTAAAAACATTGGCACAGCGAACAAATGGCCCCACGCTTGTGCCATTTTCACCGCGAACAAATATCCTCCCGCTCAGTGTACCAATTACCACGAAGATAAGTTTTTTGTCTATTGCGTTTTTTTGTTTTTTATTGCTAAACAGTTTGTTTCTTTGTAATGGCCTAGCTTATATCTTTTGTTCAAATGGCGGCAGCTATACAAAACGGAGGGTACAGGGCACAGGTCATTGTTTTACTTATAAAGAAACTATCCTAAACATTCATAAAAGCTAGCCTTGGGCCTAAAAACTTTTGTTTAGGCCTAATTAGGCCTAAAATTAGCTTTTATGCATGTTTAGGATACTTTCTGTTTAGGTTAAATAATGACCTGAGACCTGTGACCTGTGACCTGTGACCTGCGTTTTGTGCCTGCCGTTCAAATACCCATATTAGCGATCGTGTTCATTGCCATCTTGTGGATATAGTTCTGTTATAGTTTTAAAAGATTTGATATCATCATTGGAGACTGTGATCAGCTCTTTAGACCGGAAAATAATTGTGATGTAGTTTGAAAGGTTGTACAGTTATTTGATTCTCAATGATAATAAAGACTTGATTCAAAAGGAGAAATACAGGTCTCGATATGCAAAAGTTTGTTTACTTTAGTTGTGATTTGCGTGTGCATCGACATAGACGTCACCGAGAACCAAGCAGAATTACAGAGGAAAGGCTGAAACGTCTATTTTAGAAAAGCAGAAAAAGGAGGAAACTTGCTTGAACATATTTGGTTAACAATGTACCGAGGTCATCCACATTTCATCGTATTACTATGAGAACACTTGCTCGTAAACACAAGCATAGGGGCTACCTCAGGTATGCGTTTAAATCTAAGCACGTGGTATGTAACACTTTTCCAAAAGAGTGGATGAACAGATAAATGCAAAATGAAGTTAAATTTTATACAGAAATCAGGAATACCTGATACGATTTACTCAGTTTTCTCAGAAAGGAAACGTATTTATTTTGAATTCAGGGTGAACTATTTACACAGTGAGTTATAGAGTGGATAATCAAAACAAAGTTTGTAATTGGAAATCTAAACCTCTACGAGTTGTGAAGACGGAAACCTGAAGTATTGCAAGTCATAATGCTGACAAACACAAAAGCGAAGGAAATGGATCATGCATAGGACGTTTTGAATATCTGAGTGATTAGGGTTAGATTTAAGCGATATATTGTTAAAAATTCCCAAGTTATCCCTTTTTGCGTTAATTAGTAATGTAAACAAGTCTTAGTAATAAATTGGGTTAACGAGGGAACCAGTCATTGTAAAGCTAGTAATTGCCATGGTTCATATGTAACACATGTAACAGAAGATTCACGGAAAAAGGAATTTGAAATGCTATGCAGGGTTAAGTATTTGAAGGTAAAATAGGTATTTGTAGACTTTATAATTCGATGTATTGTGCACATATACAAGTATCTGTTTTCTCTTTAATGCTTAATCTCACCGTTCGGAGAGTTTGTTAATATTGCTAGACAGGCTTCTCACCGTTCAGAGATGGCATATTGCTGGTAAGTTCAACCTTTAGCAGGGACATAACCTAGAAAAACCCTGGTTCACATCCCATTGATCATAGTAAAACAACTGTCAAGGTGATGTTTTAGTGTATGGATCAAATGCTGGAAGTGCATGTCACTATGCTATTATATATAATTATGACAGGAAATTAATTACTTCCCTGCAATTATTTATGAATGCAGGAAATGAAGTCTACACTGCTTTATCAAGATAATCGAGACAAACATATTAAATGTTAACAGAATTACCTGCAGAAGTCATAGCGTTCAACACAACTTTTCAAATTCACTACAGCATAAGTCATACTGGTAATGTACACGGAAGATGCATAATGGATTTTGCTTACTGTATGTCTTTGATAAATACTTTCCAAAATTTGATCACAGAGACTTATAATTCTTTTATTTTGACAATTGGGTGCATGTTACTGAGAGTATTTAAATTAAAACAAATGGTATATTTTAAATATTTCATTCTCGTGCTATGGATTCATTTGGCATGGCCATCCTCAAGGAACTTGTGTACTTCTGAAAGTATTTTCAAGTATCGAGATATAGTGAACATCTTCACGTGTCGCGCACGTGACAAAGTGACTTTTACGTGCACTACTGCACGAAAGTTTGGTGATCTTGGAAAGATGTTTTCACATCTCACCTTCGTTTCTCTTTCATTTTTTTCTGCAACAGATGTTTCGACGAGTCATTTCGTTTCGTCTTAAAACGTTCAATTAGCGTCTCCTTTCTCAAACACTGAGCAAAAATACCCATCGATCAGCAAAAAACAATGTGCTTAGCCATTTTGGAATAAATACACTATTTTTACCTCGCTTCCATGGTCCAGTGGTCATGAAGTGTCTTTTTGGATTTACTCGTCTTGACCTTTTCAAAAGGAAGATCAAGCATTTTAAATATTTGTTTTAAAATGAAATTTATGTTAATCATACGCTTTCTATCAATGTTAACATCTTTCACAACTTCCCCGATAGCCGCAAAAATTCGAATTATTTTATCCATATTTTTTACAGAAATCTGGAAACCATTTTTTACAGCTATATTATTCATTATGTTTTCTATATGATATTTTCTTTGGTAAACACTTTTACGATGGAATCTATGCTTATTTGAGTGAAAATCAACAAATTCTATAAGTGGTTTATAGCCATTAACTGTCCCACATTTTTTACAAACTAGCATATTGTTATCATTCACTATATCAGGTTGACTGCAGCATTGCTCAATTTCTTTCGTATGTTTCGAGATTTGCTTATTACAAAATGGACAGACCACTTCTTCCATATTGACAAGTTCTTTATGCAGTTCTTGGCAACTCATTATACTATTATATAAGATATTATTTTAAAACCATTCTGCCACGCCACGGCATAGATTCGCAGAAATATAAAACATATAGATTTCCAAGAATACGAGACCGAAAATGACCACGCCCATGTGACCACGCCCATGTGATGAAAACCATCGATGGAAGCCATTAAATGGAAAGTAGTATGGAGTTGGGTTGGTATGAACACATTTTTGCAAAAATGTGCTCGTACCCCCAACTCCTAGTTGAATTTGATCCTGGTAGTCCCTGGTTCAAATTCCCAGCTGCACTTGTAAATAGCCAACTGGTTTGCCTCCGGCCAGTTGGGATTCTTAACAGTTGTTGTTGTTCTGTTCCGTCGTTTCGTTGTGTTTCATTGGCCCTGAAAAGTCCATATAGGGAGCGATCAATTAAGTATGTATTGTATTTTATTGTCTGTAAATCCTTGACTTTGCAAAAACAGTGGTGAACCTGAGGAGGTGAACAAATGCTACGTTTCTATGAACTCTCACATTCCTTGTCATAAATACCGATCATAAAAAAAAACGTTACTTTGTCCCATTTTTGTGCCTTTATCCTTTTTGCGTTAACAAAGCCGGAGACTTT
>JALIRR010008970.1:0-5000 GCA_023091755.1 Montipora sp. Colony 1 RG-2022 | reverse complement strand
TAAATTCTTTTGTCTTTATGTTAATTAAACCTACTGCCCTCATTTTGCAACAAAATTCTTTTGAAATTTACTCGTCGTAGCGAAGCTAGAAAGGCTGAATTACGATTTTGATACATTTTTAAAGAAATATCTGATTAGTATTTAGGGGTGGCCATGCTATTTCCCGGCAACACCCACTTCCACAAAGGCCGTCTTTACTCCCCACCTCCACCCCGACAGTCTGTACGGGTGGGCGGGCAGGCGGGCGGACGTACGCTGACGTCACAACCAAAACTTCTCGAATCGGTAGATTACCCAAAATGTCTCACCATGGTTCTCCACTGGCGCGCTTCGCGTGCCTGAGCTCCTTTATAGAGTCCGATGTGCATTCAGAAACTTTCAGCTGCGTCTGGTAATTCTCGCATACCGAAAGGAAAGAAATGTTGGGACTAACTAATTTCAAATCACTATCGAGGCAGAAAATCCCCACTAACATCATTTAAGACTAATACCCTGTTCACATCAAAAAAACATGTTTAATTAAACATGGTTAACTGATCAACTCGTTCACACCGAACTACAAGAGCAGACAATAACGCAGCCTCATGTTCATGCTCAGCCTCGCGTTCGTGTAACTGTAATTGACGTAAAATTGTTCAACAATGTAAAGAAAATGGCGGATGCGCGAAATGTTGCGCTTTTGTTTTGGAAAACACGGAGAGAAGAAAGCCGAAAAATCGCGGAAAGTCGCGCAAAGCTTTCCAGGAGACAACTCTACCGATACCTCCGCCGCAGATGTCTTGTTTCATCTGTATTTTTATTGTTGTTGGCGCGGCAACTATTTCAATGCGCCCCAAGTTTACGTCGAGTTTGGAGTAAAAGCAGGTCTCAGTCCTTTTGGGAGGAGACCTGCCAAGGCTGGAGCGATAATGATTGGGTAGAGAACTTCAGGTTGTCGAAGGATTCGTTTGAATATCTGTGCGCAGAACTATCAGCCCATATCGCGAAACAGAACACGAACTTTCTTAAAGCCATTGAAGTTCGCCATCGCGTTGCAATTACTTTGTATTGGCTTGCCGGCTCCGCTCGCTACAGAACAATTGGAAACTTGTTTGGTGTTGGAAAATCCACCATGTGTACCATCGTGAAACAGGTATGTGAGGTACTTGCAGGTATTCTTCTTCCTCGGTATATTTTCTTTCCGCAAAATCAGCAAGAAGTACAAGATCACATCGATGGTTTTAGAGATCGTACGGGGTTTCCCCAAGTAGACTACTGGCCACTCTTGACGGTTGCCATGTGCCTATCATTGCACCTCTCCAAAGTCCGGAAGATTATGTGAATCGAAAAGGATTCCACGCAGTAACACTCCAGGGATTGGTTGACAGCAACTATCGTTTTGTTGACATTTTTGTTGGATGGCCAGCGAAAGTTCACGACGCGCGCGTATTTACAAATTCACCGCTGTTTTGCCACTGCTGTGCGAGGACTTTCCTACCGCTTCAATTATCTCGAGTCATATCAGGTGTGAGAGTTCCGCCCTTGATAGTTGGAGACCCTGCATATGCACTCAGTGACTGGCTAATGAAGCCGTATACTGATAATGGAAACTTAACGCGAGAACAAGCGAATTTCAACAAGATCCTCAGCATGACAAGAGTGGTGGTTGAGAATGCCTATGGAAGGCTAAAGGGTAGGTTCAGAAGCATTGCAAAGAGGCTGGACCTTAATGTTGAGACTGTTCGTCTTGTCATTGCTGCTTGTTGCGTGTTGCATAACTTCTGTGAAGTCATGGTGAGGACTTTAATGAGGAGTGGCTGCAAGGTCAGCTGCAAGGTGTACAGCTCCATCTTGGTGTTTTCCCAGTCGACCGAAACCAAGGACAAAACAGGAATGCTGTAGCCATCAGAGAAGCCATCAAGACATCATTATTGTAATTACCGAGCGAATAGCCTTCCACGCAGACATTCTTTTGGCTCATGAGGCAATCTCTCCTGACCTCCCCAATAAGGGATTGTGAGCCAAAAGAATGTCTGCCAAAGACAAAAAAACGAAACAAAACAACAACTTTATTGACTAACACAAACTACTGTGCAGACCAGTTTCAAATTTTGCTTATAAAATTGTTGTAGCTGGAAATTCTATGGTCATGCAAGTTTAATTAAAGAACGATTTTAGCTATTACATGTACTATGCGAATCCAAAAACCATGAACACTTCAATAATTTTTGACATTAACATTTTAACTTTGAATTTACCAATCACATGCGAGACAAAACCACAAAAATATGCAAACTACACAGTTAATTACCATTACAGCTGGCAGTTTTCATCTATGCATTGTCTGCATTGAGATCTGATGTATGGCTTTTTCCTTGTAACACATTAACATTCCAGAAATAATTCGAGTGTTCATGGTTTTTGAATTCACATAGTAAAGACGAACTGCGAATTTATTGAACGGCTTCAAAAACCTCTGATAGAGATCTTTTCATTCTTGCAGTGCTATTTAGATTTTGGGTTATCTCGGCCAAGAGAATTGGAATATATGAAAAGGGGCAGGGATGCTTCTCGTCTTGCCTAGGGGTGTAAATTTCTGAATTTTGATCTTGCTGAGGATGTCCCAGGCAAAACGTCAATAGTGTTAGCTATAATGGTCTCGTTTAGGGCTGAACACGAAGAAATATACAATTAAAAGTTCAATCCTTAGTTTTCTTGGCATCTTTTAGCGTCAAGGAAAGCTTGAGCCACACACAGATTTATGTCATTTAGGGATTCTTTTCAAAATTTCAGAAGGGCATATCTGCCCCTTTCATATAGGACTCCCCCTCAGGTACTCACCTTCTGTAATAGTCTGGATATTTGGTGGGCCTTGTAAATGCTTCTTGTGGCTATAAAACATCTTGCAAGGTCATTATCCTGTACAGAGCATTAATTTTTGCTCTGCACTGCAGTCCATTTGTGTGGGGGAAATCAAATGGCAGCAGTCATTGCTTCGTTTTCCTCAACAACTTAACAAAAGTATTTTCAGTTTTATGTACAATTATTCAATTGATCAGCTCACAGATAACACACATGACTCAAATAATTATTTCAATGTATTGCAATATTAATTTTTACCTATTTTAAAATCATACATTGAACTTATAAACAGTTTAAGCTGCTGTAGCTGTTTTGTTGCATTTGTTTTATAATAATTAAGTATTCTTAAATGAATTAACAATATACAGGAAAAGAGTACTCTATTCTGATTTTCAAATTACAGTGTGGCATGAAAAAATCTACTATTAACTGCATTGAGATGAAATCAAAGAGCAGCATTTAACGTTGAAGTGGATAAAAAGGAAGTTTATGATGCAACAGAGAAGCTTAAATTTCTGTTAGATTCTGTGGATGGAAGTGCAAAATCATGTCTAGCGAAATTCATGCCAGGTTCAGATAAATACGAGGAGGCATGGACTGCGCTCCAGGAGCGTTTTGGTCGTGTAGACACAGTGGTATCAGCTGCGAAGAAACGTATAGATCAGTTTTCGACCATAGTGAAAGAAAATATTGTGCAGATCCGGCAGTATCAAGAAATAGTTCCTGAATTGATAGGCATTTGCAAAGAGCATAACTTTCTTCACGAGCTTAGCTCGCAAGTCCCTGAAGCAACTGTTTCTAAACTTCCCACACGCCTTTGCGGCAGATGGGCCGAGTTTGTTGAAGGAAAACCGAAATTGTCAACCTGGGATTCATTTGCAAATTGGCTAGAGAAAGAGGCAAAAATTAGTGAATCCAAGCAGCGGTGGATGCCAGAGAAGAGAGAGTGGAAGCGTTCAGATACATCTAAAGTTGATAGGCGTAAGCCAGCTGACAAATCCCACCCTGGGCTGTTTGCAGGAGCCACAGGAGAATCTTTACGCGTCAGCTGTGGAACAAAATGCCCAATTCACGAGTCCACTAATCACACTTTGCAAGAGTGCAAACGATTTCAGGGAATGTTGACTAGCGAGAAGGAGAAAGTTGTCGAGGAACACAAACTATGCTTATGTTGTCTATTACCCGTTGTCGTAGTAAGAATAGATGCAAAGTTGAAAACTGTGACATGCGTCATCATACCCTTGTACATGAAGTCGACTTGAGATTTATTGAACGGGCAAAAGCGAAAGGTGAATCAGAAAAAGTGCCAGAAGTTGAGAGAAACCCAGCTCCTGTCTCCCTGGAAGGTAGAGACTCATCACCACGTCAGGCTGTGGATCCCCTTGAGGAGTATCAACAATCAGCGTACACAGGTTGTGAGACTGGTGGTCTTGCTTTGGTTGAAGTACTTCCCATAGTTGTCTTTGGAGAAACAGGAAAACAGCAGGTGATGGCATTGCGTGACTCAGGCTGTAACACAACGCTTATAGATGAAAGCTTAGCGCTCTCACTTGGGCCTCAAGGCAAAGCGGTAGATCTCGAAATTCAAGGAGTAAATGCGCAGAAGGTGTTTGCTTCCCAGCACATCAAGAAATACCATGTCGCACGAGTCGGAAAAGAGGAACTCAAGTACTCCTTGCGAGATGTGAAGACAATTCCTAGCCTGAATGGTCCGGATCAGAAGTTGAAGTGTTCAACAATCAAGCATGAGTATCAACATCTGAAGAACTTGGACTTGCGTTACACTGACACTAGTCCAGTGCAACTTATAATTGGAACTAACAACTCTGACTTGATTCTACCAAGACAAATTCTGAAACCTTCAGGTCAACCGGAACTTGACAGGGTACCTTATGCTGTTGAGACCCCACTTGTATGGGCGGTGACTAATCGGTTACCTGGTGAGCGAAGAGTAGCATCTCCATACAATGGGTTCAAAGTGTATGAAAGAAGTTTAGTTGAAAATGAGGAGCTGAAGCAGCTGGTCATGGCTCAGTCAGAGATAGAAACCTTGGGCGTGGTCAAGCTAGCTGATCCAACTCGTTCGATTGAGGACAAGCGAGCATTGTCACTGATGGAAAAGAAAACCTTTAAGAGTGTGAATGAAGATGCGTATGTGC
>JALIRR010008969.1:0-2500 GCA_023091755.1 Montipora sp. Colony 1 RG-2022 | reverse complement strand
CAGATTCTTGTGCCTGCTACTTTCAACAAAGAAAAATACATCAACTGTTCTTGGACAGTGGTCAATACTTTGGACATGGCCAAACCAAATATCATGCAAATGTTCTCCTTGAATAGACAGCATATCGCCGCACTCAATATAAACTGGAACAATGATGGTGTATGGCAGCTGTCTTGCTGGCCTCTGGTAGTCAACAACAGAATTTACACCATCATCACAGTTGTAGAGTATAACATTTCTCTTGACACAGTCAAGTGGGAATAACAATTGCTCAGAACCTGGTTCAGCCTTGACTTTAATAAATCCACTCCAGAAATCACTTGCTTGACTTCCGTCCTCTGTAGTAAGAGGAGGGTAACTTGGCCCAACTGTCAACAGTGTTGCACGTTCTGTTCCTTCACATCTGATAGACAAAAAGTTGCATATCAGTAAAACCGTCTCATGGCCATTGATGTCTGCTATAACATTCTCTCCTTTGTAGACAACTGATCCCTGATATCCTACGTCAGACAGGAAGGCCTTACTTGAAACAAAGACAACTGCAGGCACCTCTCTCGCAGAAATATCCAGTGTGTCTGCAATTTTGACTCTCTCATTCAGTGACAGTGATTTGACCTTTGACATTGCACCCAGTAGAAATTGTCGTCAAGTTTGAGGTTCCTTTTCTGATTGCATGTGGGCGATTTCAGCTGAACTGGCAAATCCCTGAGAACACAAAACAGATTAGTGAAATTTGTAAAATTGATATGTTCTGAAGTGGCAACTTTATATAATCATCAACAAATGTCTTCTGCCAGTGGTTAAATGTATTACGGTCGGTTGTGCGATATTAAATTTTGAACTTCTACCGTGTACTGTTAATGAATTTTGGAATACCATGGATAGCTCTGCAACATTCTTAAGGGGGTTAAATTCAGTGCTACAAAATGCAAAAAAAATGTATACAGCAATATATTCAAGCTATAAAATTTGACATACATTTGCAATGATGGCCAAGTATACATTAATTAAAAATGTTATCAAACAATTTTCTCTCCAAAAAGGTCAACAGACCTTAATTTTTATTCCAATGCATGGTTGGGAACATTAAGCTGGAAGCCAGGTTTCTTGTTAGTTACTAGCTACTATCTACATCTTTGTGTGTGCAATGTTTCCACTGACATTATATCAAATATCCACGATTTTTAAACATTCAAATGCCAGGGCACAGCTCTTTTTTGCTGAACTATGTGGTCCTCGGATAGGAAACGGGGTTACCACATTGGCGTTTCAAGGTGCTCTTCATGTTATCAAGTGTTTCTTCTGTTTAATACATTTTCTGTTCATAACCAATTTGAAATGCATGTGAAACAGTTTGAAATGAATTTGAAATGTGTTTCAAACACTACATTTAGATACTTTGTAAAGAATCCGCTTAAGCCCACCTTTTCCTATGGAGGGCCACATGTAAAGAAACATTTATTTTAATTTACCATTGCCAAGTCAACTTTTCCAGCCTTCCTCTGATCAGAAGCTTGCAGTGGTTTCAAAAATTCCCGCCTGGACTCTGACTGAGCAAATGTTGCTTCAATCCCTTTGCAGTTATTTGACTTTTTAACGTATTGTTTTACAGCCCTCTCATATACTGCACACCAATAGCTGTCAGGGGAAGAAAAATTGATTATGTCTTCATGTATGTGAATCAAATTATGCACTGATATCGTGCACATGTGCAATCCCTGAATTTCTTCAATCTGAATGTTGAGCCGCCACGCTAACTTTCTGTGCAGTTCAATCATGTTATCATCCCATGATGTTCGGCCACTATAAAAGTGGAGTTCTGTAAGTCTGGAAACAAGTGATTGGATTTCCAATTCATGCCTGTCAGCTAGTTTGCCCATAAATATACAGTCAGCCATAGGAAAGGAAAACTTCTGCAGTCCTTCGGCTTTCCACTGTCCTACATGTACTCCTTTACATTGTGCAAGTGATCGAGGAATTCTTCCAGCTTTAGTATAGGATGTTTCTACTAAGAACATACTTTTAAATCGTTTATGGCTTTGGGGTATATTATTATTGGGATGAGATAGGCATGGCACTGAATGTATGCAAATTTCGACCCCCTGAAAATACGAAAAATAGGCCAAATTCAAGAAATCATAATTTTTACCTGTAATCCTATTAAGAAAGAAGACACACGTCATGAGTTACCTAAGGGCATATTCAATCCAAAACAGGATAGAAAAATTTGGGTCAGTAAGCTTTGCTGCTTTCCTGGCACCATTATTATGCAACACTTTTGCAAAATGACCTCATTTGCATAAACAAAATTTTGACTCAAAAATCACTGCTACTAAGTTTTTTCCCTAGTCTGGCTACCTTTTTAGGCTCTGAAAATAGTCTGCTAGTTTACGACTAGTTTAAGGGAAAAATTGCGCCGTGAGTTATAAAATAACTCCTGGCTAATCCATATTTTGGATTTTAAGGTGGCTAGAAAAGTTCCTAGCACTTCCCAGCACTT
>JALIRR010008968.1:0-17112 GCA_023091755.1 Montipora sp. Colony 1 RG-2022 | reverse complement strand
TTTATCTTTGGGGGTGAATTTCTTGACTTAAATCCATAGGTTTCCTTGGTTGATGTTTCAGATTGCCCGGATAGGAAGTAGTGTGCTTTCCAACGTAATCGCCGCAGAAAATGTTCAGTTTTTTGATTAGTCGTTTCATGTATTCATTTCTTGGTGGCAGTGGAATGTTCTTGGTAGAGTAATTCAAGTTGATCTTTTCCATAGTAGTGGACGATGAAACAATTACAGTGCTCAACAAGTTGGAGCTTATAAAATGAAATGACGTGATAAATTGATCATCAGCTAAAAGTGATATATATATATATATATATATATATATATATATATATATATATATATATATATATATATATATATAAAGACGGTTATGAGTGCTTCCTGAGCCAACGAAGATGCCAACCAAAAGGATCACAAGGATTCACAGTCCTGATTCGGTAGATGATAAAAAACTGGTTAAAAATGAAGCCGAAAATGGACAACTTTTGGTTTAAAAACTATAAAAAAATTTAAAATTCTTTAAAACGTTTCGGTCTCTCGACCTTCTTCAGTTACAAAAGAGTCGGTAGAAAAATCTACAACTTAAATAGGGTTTTACAACAATGAATAAAAACCGGTTACATAAGAAATTCAAAGAAAACAATAGGAATCCCCGAAGGGGGCCCCTGAACACTGAAATAACCACAATTAACACTTATAACTATCTAGAGCATACAAAAGGACTTTTTAAAAAAAATTCAGTGTTAAAAAACACCTTAAGAAATATGCAACAACTTGCCCTAAGTCCGCTAAAGTCAAGTATAGTGGATACGATTTTTTGAATGGAATTCTTGTCTTTTGTTCAACCCGAAAGGTGAAAGGGAAAACAACTGCGCACTCCAGTATGCTTCTTTGGTGATGAGTAAATTTTCAGTGTTCTCGGACGTACTGTTTTGAATTTGGTCAATACATTGAAATGTAAAGTCCAATAACACATGTGGGGTTCGGTTAAAATGTGAGGCAACTTCGCAAGTTTTTTTGTTTGTTTTCATAGAAGATTTGTGATTTCTAAATCTAACTTTAAATTTGGTCGTGGTAGAACCGACATACTGGAGATTACACTTCTTGCAATGAACCAAATAAATAACATTAAAAAAGGAAACATTTTGAAACTTGGTAAAGATGGTGCTATTTTAAGGTGTGTACTGTAACAGTAATTTAAGGTGTGTTCTGTGACAGTAATTTGATAAGGACTGTGTTTTCATTTGTTAATTAGCACTGATAATTTCATTGATGTTATAACCTAGAATGAACTTTCATTGATTATCACTTACAGTGTAGCAACGACCAATGAGAGATAATTACATTTTATTATTAGCTAGCTTAGATATTAGATTATGCAATCCTAATTTACAAGTACATGTAACTCTAGGTTTCCCCTTTTTTGCAGAGAGTAGTTTTACACACCTGTTGCTTTAAAACGAATATGAATTCAAAGAACTTTGATCGAACGCTTAGTTAACCTCAGTCGAGTCAACTGATTAGAAAGTTCGATAAGTCATAACCCCTTGAAAGCGGGGCAAGGTTTACAAAAAAGCAGAATTTTTTTCTTAGCATTTGATTATCAGACTGCAAGATTTAATTTCTTTTTGTTGTCACTGACAGAAGCATACTGTAACTGAAGTGGTGCAAGCATTCATGTAGTCACTGAAAATTTATTACAATATTTTGTTTTTGTATCTGCTATTTATTTAATCTTAGTTAGTCTAATTCTGATCAGTGAAAGTAATTTCTGGAGCATTATCGAAACGCTTATAACGATGTTGTTGGTAGGAAATCTTGAATCAAACTATTTTTGCAGACTGAGGAACAATCTCTTTCATACTCTCAGGGCAGTAACCAGTAACAGCAGTCTTTAAAATATTTTATTTCTCCTGTTTAACCCTCTCTTGGGAAAGAAAAGTAATCTTAAAAATTTTCAAAAGAAATAAAATTTTTGAACATATTTTGTTTGATTGCCTTTCAGAGCCACACATGGAACAAGAGAGATGACAAAAGAAGAAGTAAAAGAATGCTATGGAGGAAAGAATGTTTGGCCAGAGATAACATTACTAAAAGAAAATCCAAGCCAACAATGTAATGTGATGCCATGCTATACGCTATTTTGTGCTTATCAGGACACAGATCTCTGAGGGTAGGGGGGTCATTGGCACATTGTTGTCAGAGAGCTTGCGTCCCTCAAATGAACTTGTAACCCAGGTTTGATGCTGAGAGTTGATACCATAATGTTCGAGGAGTTGGTTGGTTGGTACTCCTCTCCACTTGAAGAGGGTTTTGTCAGGGTAATAATTTTGGAAATGCTTCTCCCAAAAAACTAATAGTAGATTTGATGTTATATCAAAAGCTGCATGATTCATAAGCACTTTTGCTGGGCTACATTACATGTACTTTAGAAAGTTATTATTATTATTATTATTATTATTATTATTATTATAAAGTTTCAACATCATGTTCTGGCTGTTGCTGGCTGTTGTCATTGCCGTCTTTTCTTCTGTTAGGCGAGTCACAGCAAATGACCAAAGGCTAACAGAATTATCTCTTCTTTGCATTTCCAACACTTTCCTCAATATCCTTGTAGTTCCCAACAAGGCGGTTTTTTGCATTACTCCAACATTGAATGGTATCCCTAGCTTTGCAATCCACCTATCAAATCCTTTGGTGACACTTCCAAGGGCTCCTATCACTACAGGTACGACTTCTACCATTTTGAGTTTCCACAGTCTTCCGATCTCTCTCTTCAAGTCCTGGTATTTTTCCACTTTTTTTCCCTTTCTTTTTCCACTACTCTTACATGATCTGGTACAGCAATATCGATGATTATCCCCTTTCGCTCTTTCTTGTCAATTATTATTATTATTATTATTATTATTAGTATTACTATTATTACAACACTTTCTCCTTATTTTCTCTTCAATACATGTAGCAACCATTATGAGAGTGTTTGAGAGCTACTTTGATCTCCCAGTGGCAGTAGTCTGTGCTCGCATCATTGACATGATAGATAGAAAGGTATGTTTATGTAAAAGATAATCTTTTTAAAAAATTGGTGTAGAATGAAGTAACCAAAGGACTCTAGGCAAAAAGGTTACACGTGACTAATTTTGCTCAAGAGAAACTGAATTCTTGCATGTCACTGTGATAGAAAAATAAATTATAGGGAACATGAGTGCTCTATACTTTTTTCAAATAATGTGTGCAAAAAGCTCTGTTTCCTGTGGTGGCAATGCGAGTACTATACTGCTGAGTTATCGAGTGCATTGAAGTGTTAAGAAAGCCATTTTAATAAATTTAAATAATATCATTTAAGTCATGGTCGTCATGGCAGTGCAACTGCAACAACCTTTTGTTATTACTGTTGTACATCACTTCCTGCTTTACTGCTGTATGTGCCTGAGTCTTCTTCATCTAGAGCTTATACACAAGAAAATAATAAAGCAATTATTATTATTGTTGATTTAGGGTCTGACGGTAAAATAATGAAGATATGAAAGACATCCAGGGACTTTGGTTTAAAATGAGCACTTGGCTCAGCTCAGAAGGAGATGATTTTGAATGAGGATTCTTTTCCTGGAATCTCTGATTTTCAACCTCCCATCAACTTTTGCAGTTACAGTACTACTCTTTGGTTTGCCATAATATGATCATTGATTTTGATACTCAGGTCTCTCCTCTTTCAGAATGGAAAACCAGATGAATATAACTTTTGGCCAGACATAATTTCCATGTTAAGGCTGATTTTCAGCCCATCTGCCTTTTCTGGTGAGTCCAACATGTAGGCAAGAGTGCATTTTTTGTGACATAATAAATTATGTACAATCATTATAATCGGAAGTGGTTCAGCGTAGTTTGTACTCTTGTTGAGAGTGAGTCCACAACATTTTGTGAGTCCCAAGGCTGTTGCCTAACAGGAGCCCGGGAGCCTGGGGCTCCCAAAGAATAGCTCTGGGCTCCTTAATTTTTCACAGCAACACCTTTCACTTCATATGTTGGGCTCCTAAGTTCTCAGCGTTTAGCTCTGAGGGCCCCTTTAAAATTTTCTTAGGCAGCAGCCTTGAGTCCACAACAACTTGACCAGTGTGATGACGAATATCGTTGTTGATAAGAGTACAGACAATGCTGAACCACTTTTGATTTGCTTTTTACCACAATATTCAATGCCAAAGAAAGTTTTTATTTCAGAACATGAACTTGTCTATAACTTTCTCGCAATATGATTGGTTTATTTCCCAAAATGGGCGTTCCTGGTTGGCGATTACATTACGTGACAAATTGATGCGAGCATGACGCGTACAGCGTCGTCTAGACTCTTACCGACAACAGCAAATTAGCCATTACCTGTACTGTATGTCATTCCATAACTTAAATGTGTTACCTACCTGCCTGCATCATGCACAACTTTGCAAAAATCACTTCTCATTAGCAGGTCATTTTTGCTGGAAGCCTTTATTTGTGACCTAGCTTGTCTGTTCTGTTTCCAGCCTTGAATCCTGCATTTAATTTGAATCCACTCACTCTGCTGTTTTTCAGATCATAATGGATACTTCTTTCCTTCTATGGTTAAAGATACAGCAAAGTTTATTAAGCCATGTAGCAAGAAAAAAGTTGAGTGGATCAAAACCTTGAAAGCTGGACAGCAAAAAATTTTTCTTCTCACAAACTCTTTTATTGATTACACGAATGTGCTCATGAATTTTGCTGTTGAGTAAGATTTATTTCATACAAATGAATTTTCAAGTTGCCTTTTTTTTTGCATTGTTTGAATCTGAAGTTCCAGCAAAGATGTCACTCTACCCAACATTTGATGCAATGTGGTTTCTAAGAAAAGAGGTGGCTGATTTGGTTGAGCACTAGCTGGGCTGCCATGCGGGAGGTCGTGAGTTTGACTCCAGCTGGACCAACACTCAGGGTCTTTCAATAACTGAGGAGAAAGTGCTGGCTTTGTAATTACATCCCCAAATGGTTAGACTTTTTTAAAAGCCTTCTCGGATAAGGACTATAAACCGTAGGCCTTGTCTCACAAATAACTTCCATGTTCATTAGTTCCCTGTGGGATGTTAAAGAACCCACACACTATTCGAGAAGAGTAGGGGATGAAGTTCCCGGTGTTGTGGCTGGCCTCTGTGAGTATATGTGTAGGTGGGTATGGCAGCTCCACATCAGCTAAATAGCTGCTGAAACGTCAACCTGCCCAAACAAATAAATAACAAACAAACAAACAAACAAACAGAGTAGAACTTAAACTTCATCTTGCAATAATGCTGCAATGAAATATGAGTGGTCTCTCTGTCCGTCAGGGTATGTTAGGGTGTTGAAAACTCAGATCGCTTACGTCTAAAAAAGTTAGGTCCTCGAGTGTCTCAAAAACAAAGAACCCCCAAAACCTCAGACAGGTGTGTTGAAAACACACATCTCAGAAAAACACACTCAGATCCTTTGGTGTCTCGAAAATCATACAAGACTCCCCAGAAACTCAAGGTCGTCACACATGGAGGGACTAGTCCCCGTGACTAGCCCCAGGGACCAAGTCACAACCGATTTTCACTAGTAGTCGCAGGGACCAAAATTTGGTTCCTGTGGGGTTAAGTCAGGGTGGTTTAGTGGTCATCAACAATGCCTCCCACCTCTGTGACCCAGGTTCAACTCTGGCCTCGGGTCGTATGTGGGCTGAGTTTCAGTCGATCTCAATCTGACTCCGAGGGTTTTTCTACGGGTACTCCGGTTTTCCTCCCTCCTCAAAATCGACTCCCGGCCTATTCCATCAGGCTGTGGTGCTGTGCTCCGAGGTCATACATGGGTCGTGTTCAGGGGCTGAGCGCCTAGCCGGCAGCACAGCTCCTTCGGCCCGACCTTGTTGAGCTGCGCCCTTAGTAATTCAGTCTCCGACTGCAAGAAAGGGCAATTAGCAGATCACATATTATTATTATTATTAAATAATTATTATGCTGGTCCCTGCATGTGAACTGTTCGTGGGACAAGTCCCTGCGACCAAATGAAATTAAACCAATTGCTGATCAGCGAGAGAAAAAAAAAAAGAAAGAAAGAGGAAAAAAACGTTTTCAAAATAATTGTAAATGACTGACTAATTTTATAGATCAACATGTGCTGTTTCATTGACGTGTCGTGCATTTCAAAAATTTGCGGCTATATACCGGTAATTTAGTAAATTCTTTTTCACTGTTCAGGACTGCTCCTTTTTCGTCTCTTTGCTTCCCTGAATTTCCGTGAAAGTGCCCTAAATTTTACTAAAAAAATTTGATGTGTAACAGTTCCCCGCGTGTAAACCCTTCAAGGGACTTTTTGTGTGCCGACCTTCAGACCCCTGGGTGAGTTGATGATCAGTGCTTTCGAGATACCTAAGGGTTTGAGGTCTTACATGTAGTTCTCAAGACACCCTGGTTTGTTACACTGACGAATGTTTGGTGCATGCATTTTTGAATTTTTTTTGTGCAATGAAGACTTGTACAATATATGATAAATAAAGCAACTTTTTTTAAAGTGATGAATATTTTATTGTAGCTGTGCACACTTCATAAATTTAATCTTTCAGAGAAAACTGGACAGAGTTGTTTGATGTTATTGTTTGCATGGCAGGAAAACCTGGTTTGTATTGAACAAAATTTAATACTCTCTCATCTAGACTGCCGTTATTCTTCTGAAAACCTTACAGCTTCAAAATTTACAAGTCCTTGAAAGTTGTTTAATTTCATTAATTTTGTACATGCATGTGCCCTTAAATTTAGTAACTACCGTAAACGTCCATGTATAAGCCGCACTTTTTTTCACAAAATTGAAGCCATAAATCAAGGGTGCGGCTTATCCATGGATACATCTGTGTTTGGAGTTTTAAAAAACCTAATTAATATTCATACAACTTCTTAAGATCTCAGTAAAGAAACATAAAAGAAACTGAGAGCATGTTGCTGTGGTTCATTGACTTTTTAATGAGTGGTGGCTCCTAAAGGAGCCGTTTGTGTCATCGAGAGTTTATCGGCGATTCTTGCTCTCCAAGAGTTCTTTCAAGCGATTAATTTTCGCTTTACTCGAACAAGTAAACACCAAACTACAAGGAATCTCCATTCCTCCGCACAGCTGTTTCCAGTGACGTCTTCGGCCAGTCACTTCCACGCATATCTTTCCGCAACGTGCGATAAAATACTAGTACTCACAAGGTAAATGGCCGACTGTTTTGTTGTCCTTGACCACTTTCTGGGCAAATTTGTCGACTGCATTATCAAGCTCCTGTTCTGCATGAATTTTTTCGGCTATTGCGGGTACATCCGTGGTCATGATACCCAGGCCCTGGCCCAGACTCCTCCCCACATTCAAAGCTTGGCTACTAAGCACTCGTTCGTTTTGTTACTGGGTTGCCTATGGGCAAACCCAGTCGAGGTCTACGTTTAGTTTGTTTGTTTTCTTTTTTTTTTTTTTTTTTTTTTTTTTTTTTTTTTTTTTCCGTGTCGGTAAAAGTCTTGCCTGTCACTCCCCTGGTAAGTAGTGTCTTTGTGTATAGAGCCTTCTGCCCGTATTTTCTTAGGATCGAGAGGGTAGTGGAACTGCGTAGATTTCTCTTGTGGACACAGTAGAATCATTAACTTAGCCTGCAATGGCGTCGAAAGTCATGCAACGCGAATGGCGTTTTAGTGGATCCTTAAACAAAATATACCCTTATGGAGCTCAATAATGGAAAGTCAGTTGGATAAACTAGGCATGAATCTCAAAAGCGACGAGTACTGGACTTCGACAACAATCTATCGCCCGTCGAGACGAAATCAAAGTGAGCAGTATTTACCTGAAGTACATGGTAATTTGACACAATTGAGTTTCTTGTCTTCACGCACGCTATCAAATAGGAAGAGGTTTTCGCCTCTAAGAGCAAATATGTTGTTTGTTTCAATAAAATTTTCGCTGGAAAAGGATTCTGTGGTATTTTCTGCCTTTGTGAATTATAATATCATGTTGTGTATTGAATTTTCGTTAAGGTTCAAATGTGATATGGGAGAAGTTTTTTAGTATTGCTCTGTAAGCAGGAGGGGTTCACAGGCCTGTTGGAAGCGTGCTTGAGTTTCAACAAAATGAGGCTCAAAATCAGTGAAAACTTGTGACGCAGATGAAGAATAAAGTAGCTGCTATTTCCAAATGATGGAATTACCTGGTGATAAATAACGTCGTACGCGTCTTGGAGAGTAAATTTTGACTTTGCATAAACAAGAGTTGGGCGATTGTGATCTTTGTTTTGACTTCGCTCATTTCATTGTCAAACTTTATAACACTTGACAGAAAAAGAAACTTACAAAAACCCGGTATCTTGCCATCATTTGACACAGATGCTTCACTGTTTGGCGAGTAAACATGCCGCGGTAACTTAATCACGGCGCCCGCTGAATTCCGGCCATGTCACTTTCGATTTTGCAATTTACTTGAACGTAGCAAAAATCTCCCAAAATGTTTGTCGCTGATCGTAACTTTTTATATTCTATAGATCGTTTTCACGTGACGTCATCACCTTCCAAAATCTAAAACTAAAGATCCACGAAAGTTTTTATCCTCATCAGGCATAAGAGGCGGCATATCTATATCTGTTGACAATTTCACAGCTCAATAGCGTGCTTCGTTTGGAAACCAGAGCATTTTGAATTTCCGGATTATGTAGGTGCGTGACACAAAGCTACGATCAAGTTTGTTGAAAAATATATACTTATCTCATGATTTTGAGCCCTTTTAGAAGTTAGAGCATTAGGAAAAGTGCTTATGTAAATGTTTGTTTTTTCAGTAGTGATAATCAGTCGCCTAGATAGCCAAAGTCAGTTCCAGATGTTTACACTATTTTCCGGCCTTCGAAACATTTCGACGAATATCTGAAGTTTGGGGAAACGCAGAGGCCTAAAACTTGGACAAGTGTCTTATTTCTTTATCTTCTATAAGATAACAATTTCTTAGCGTTTTGCACTGGATAGTTTTTGATTTATTTTTTTTATTGCGTGACAGTGAAAACGATCTATATTCAAGGTTCAAAATTAATGTTGTTTTCATGTCGTAAATATTTTATTCTCGATCGACCGTCCGGGAAACTTCCTTCTGCTCTTTCTGAAAACTGTGTATCAATATTTATTTGCTTTTTCATCAATATTTGTTTTGCATAAAGCACGCTAACAGAATCTGTACCTTGCTGAGTTCGTTAATAGTATTTTCGGTCAGATGTTTCTGTTTTTTATGAGGGGTTTATTGTTTTGGTCTCCCATCCCAACACTAACCCCGCGAAACAGGGCTTGACTTCAGTGAAGTTTAGTATTACAAAGTTTTCGGATGCTCATAGGGCACACTTGTGGTGAAAAGAAGTTGTGAGGGAACTTGAAAATTATCAACATGTCAGCCCAGAAGCAAATGTTTCTCGCTTCTCTTTTATTTGTTATTCTTCAGAGACTGGAATGCTGTATTTCAATACCACACAATTCAGTGCCTTCTGATTTTCTGTAGCACGTACCACAGGCAAGCCAGTGTATACTTCACAGAAGCATCTAGTTTCCTACGGATGCGGCTTATACATGGATGTTTACGGTAACCTGAAATTGGGCTGAACTATTTTATTTACTGAATTTGCCACACAATCAAGTTGTTAAGAAAACATAATATCACTCACAGAGATTATAAGCCAGTTCAGAGTTTCAAGAAATGAATTTGCATGTGGGGATAATAATAGCTGCAAGAATTTGTATTAGGAATCTTTTGGTTTTCTAAAATATATTCTTGCTTTTATCCCAACCGGTGCACATTTTTTGACACTCTTAACTCGCTTACTGGAGGTTATAATAATACTTAATATATGTATGCTGTCAAATTTTAAAAAAAGTATTCATAAAATGTTTAATGATGGTGGCAAGGAGACTTCCAGAAGGGCTTGTACCAGGGAAGGTATCCTTTAAACCTAGACCTAAACCTGGGAGTAAGAACCACAAAATACAACTAAATAAAACAGACAAAAACTGTTGAATTACATGTGTTCCAACCCCACTCCAGTGTGAAACTCCAGGGTTCAGGCCCACAGGGTACCCATGTTCCATTTGGTATGTGCTCTCACAGAAAGTCTATTCTTGTGGGTATGTGTAGACAGCTGGGCACACATACGGTACATCTAGTTTGAATCTAATAGGGAGACTGTTTGCTCAAGGCATTTGTGTAAAGAGTCACAAGTGCAATGTGTTCCAAGAATTTTGCAAGGCTGCTGCCTAAGAAAATTTTAAAGGGGCCCTCAGAGCTAAATGCTGAGAACTTATGAGCCCAACATATGAAGTGAAAGGTGTTGCTGTGAAAAATTAAGGAGCCCAGAGTTATTCTTTGGGAGCCCCAGGCTACCGGGTTCCTGTTAGGCAACAGCGGTGATATTTCCATGATGGTATCTCTAAACAAAGAATTGGTGGTCTATTCTTGACTAATCATTATGGAAATGATAGTATTTTCTTTTGTCTTGGTGAAAAGATCATGACGGCACTGTGGTCATGTGAGACAGTGTAATCAAGAAGATTCTGATTTTGTAATTACTTTTTTCTTTTAGGTTTTTTCCAGTCAGAAGAGCCACGAAACAAGTTTTATGAAATTGGTTTGTTTTCATAGTATTACAACATTATTATTGATTAATAATATAATTAGTGTTGCAAATGTAGTTATCTTGTATGATTTCCAAAAAAAAAAAAACCTCAACAGTTCCTTACTTCAATCTGCACTCTTTCTTGCAAACATATTTTGATTTAAAATTCATTCTGATGAAAGCACGGGCCTTCCATGTACTGGACAGAACTTGTGTTTTTGTCTTCTTTGTTCACTTGTGCATATAGTTTGAATTACATCAAGTGGTGAGAACTACATTACAATGTAACTTTGAATACACGGGGAATATGTGACAACCAAATGCAACTCAGATACCATTAAAAAGTTTTCACATAATTATTTTAAATGTAACTTGCAAAGCCTTTGACTTCAAAATGCCAGATTTTGTCTGTGATATCTGGCTTGGCATGGTGTCTCCAAAAAGGCTTATGGTGTATCCACTTAAGAGGAAATAGCCATAAGTTGCTGAAAGTGCTGGAACATGTAGAATCTGATGTAGATATCCTCCTATTTTGGAGACAGGTGACAACCAAATGTTACAACAATACAGCATATATTAACTGAAAATTGCAGTTTCCTTCATTCTCTGTGCCACATTCACAGTACGAAAAACGTCATAGCCTTTGATTAAATGAATTATTGAATCGAAACTAACTCAATATTTTCAGTGGCTTCTTGTGAATGGCAGTTTCTCTGAAAACAGTAAGAGATGTACAATGTAATCTATATTATATATGTGTGATTTATCATCAGAGCATGAAATCAGGCCAATTGAAGTTTAATATTGATGAACTCAAAACAAAAGCCAATTCAAGCTATTCAATTCTACTGCAACTCGCAGTTTACCATGGTATTGCTTGTCATGGCAACCCAAGGTAAAACCTGAGAGAAATTTCAGCATCAGATGCTGCCTCCTTACCCAGGAGAGAATGCAGAATGCTAATTTTTAGGGATTGCAGTTTAGTTAGACAGTTACTCAAAGAAAATTACTTAATGATGATTATCTAGTTTACACGTAGCATGGAAACCTGTCGTTTATCACACCTGTTAACCCTTAATAATTCTAGAATTCCATTTCAATGTACCTGTACAGTCACTTGACATGTTTTTTTGTTTACTGACCCTCCAGATGGAGAAAAGGAAGCTGGAGTTGCTGAAGAACTCAAGGAAAGGGGAATTTTTAGTCGAGGAAATCACAAAGACTTCATGGAATTTTTAAAGAAAGAAATCAAAAAGGATAAACCAAAAGTAAAAATACAACATTTTGAGTGAATTTCTAGAAGCTTAATATGTTTCACCTACAATTGCACTGCAATAATGGCAACAAATCCCATCCCGCAAATTTCATGTGAAGGCCAATATGTCAGCTGACAAGTTTATTTAATGACCACACAGACCAGGAGCATTGGTTAATGGCCAACATTTGGCTGACTTTGATCTACAGCACATTTGTCCTTCAATTTTTCGAAATGTATGATAAGAAAAAATTAATACTGCATGTCATGTTTTTGTGACATGTGGAGGAATCAATAAATATTATTATTATATGACTAGCTCCGTGAGCGGGCAAGATGAACCAAATCGCGCGCTCTGATTGGCTACCTGAGCGGGCAAGATGGAGCGATACTGCCCGCTCGGGATTTCTCGCTTGGTCCCGCAAGATCAAAGATCATTTTTTGGTGTTTTAAGTCATATAATAAATCCTTTATTGACCAAGATTGTTCGGTCAAGATGACTGGATATTGGCCTCGTTCTTTTTTTGCGTGTTTATGGACCTCGACTTCGTCTCGGTCCATAAACACGCAAAAAAAGAACTTGGCCAATATCCAGTCATCTTGACCTCATGCTTGGTCAATAACCCATACTTATTACGGCCTTGACCAAGCTTTGGGCAATTCCTCTCATCTGGATCGTGTCTCTTCTGGCTATCACAAAAGCCCCATTTGATTTTTCTTACATGACTGTCAAGAAGGTATAGGAGACTAGTATGTGTATTAATTTAAAAACAATAATTTTTACAAGCACTGTTCCTCAGTGGCTTACGAGTTATCACTCGTAGTTTATATTACTCTTTATATTGCTCATGCACTAATGAACTCATAGTCCTGCTTCTTTGTTGTTTAGGTTCTGTACTTTGGTGACAGTTTAAGGTCTGATCTCGCATCAGCCATGTATAGTGACTGGCATGTCATTACAGTGTTGGAGGAAATGGAGTCTGAGGGGATAGTAGTTCAACATAGTGCAGAACCTGAGGAACAGGTATACAAGCTCAGTTTTTTTTAAAAGTTGAGTTAGGAACTTTATTGATCAAAGAACACTAAGGTCATTATTAAGTGTTATGTAACTTTATATTCTTTTTTCATTAATGTTGATTAGCAGTGTTTATAATTAATAATAATAGTTATTATTCATTGGACATTTTTGTTGTCAAAGAATGACTTATTTGATGATGGTCCCAAGTTAAAGAAACCAAGACATCTAATTCATGTAAGTACTTTAATCACAGCACGAATCGTACAATCATGTAACTATTTGAACACCCATGAACTTTGAAAATGTACTCTAGACAAGGTTTATCTGAAGGCAATGCCGCATGCAGCCTTTTTGTGCCTTTATTCTGGGGGCACCTTGGAATTTGGCAGGGCTTACTTGTTCATGGCTGTGCAATCTTTTTGGGCCATTTTACGAATCTTTGCAGATTCATTGAGACTCACTCTTCCTGTGACCTTGGTTGTGACCAGGAAAGTGTCTTTTCCACTGGACTGTGTGACAGTGCCTGTTTAAACTCCCTGTTATGCAGCTGCTTCGGGGTGGTTCCCATTCACGGGCCACGTCACCCTGCGGGGCCTGGATCCCAACAGGCCCCTTCCTGCTAACTTTTAAGGCACCACTTCCCAAGCTCATCAGTAATGGCAATGAGTTTAAAACTGTTAATGGCTTCCTCAAGAACAATAATATGACTGAAACCCCTGTGAAGGGATGAAGCATGACCATTGTTTTCCAATCTGGGCAACGAAGAGTTTTGCGCATTTTTAGGAAAGTGTTTTTTTCCTGTGGCAAACTGAAATTTCAACGAAGTACCATAAAAAGCTGGAATAAGGAGCAAGTTTGTGAGGAACCCCTTGAGCTCAGTCAAGCTTCAGCACAATTATATTATTTCAAGTGGCTAAATGACCTGCAGTGTTACAAACTAAAGCTATTGGGAGGCACCCTTTGCATGCTGCAGGGGCGCCTACTAGCTCAACGTTGCAGATCGTTCAGCTGTGCTTTTTGGCTTGTCCTTTTGCTCCCACCCACCTCTGCCTCTGCCAGGGATTGAATGGTAAGTATTCTACTGACTGCTGCATCAGTGTGACAGGTGCCAGGTGGTGGACTGTGGTAGGCTTACCATGTCTCCCCCTCGTTGTGTTTAGACATGTGTGTCCATCATGAACTCTTTCAGGCGCCTAACCCCAAGCTCATCGTGCCGATGAGTTTAATCACTCTTACATACATGTACCTGTTGCTCTTTTGAAGTCCTTCATCGCACACTTTTGTATTTAAACAGGACCATATAGAAATCGAAAAGAGCAAGGAAGAGGTCCTGTTGTCAAACCAGTGGGGTTCATTTTTTTGGCATAACACTGAACAGAATGGAGATGCGGAAGATGGTAGTCATTGCATAAACAATGTAATGGACGGATTCTTTGTATGTGAAAAAGCAAGCAAAAGGAGACAAATTAACACATTTTGGGGAGAACTGATAGAAAAATACAGCACCATTGCAATTCCACGCATAGATTTTATCACAGGTGAGTTTTTCACCTGATTGTCACCCGTAAAACAGGTCACTCATAACAGGTTGTTTTACCCTATACTAAAACAACCTTAGGCCTAAACAAGTCATCGTTTTAGGTGTATTTAGGCCAAAGTTACATGTAAGTGAAGGTTTTGTAACAAGTGACTTGTACTTTAGACTCTTCGTTTATGTTCCTAAAAATGGTTGTTTGCATATTTTTATATAGCTGTTTTGTAAAACTGAATGAAAGCAAAGGATTTCGAAATATTACTTTAAATGCAGGTCACAAGGTTCCAAAAAACAAGGGCCATTTGTCAAGAACAGACTTTCAACGAATCTATTTCATTTTTTGCCACATGGATTATAGTTGCATTTATAGGTGCTGTTTATCAAAAGTTTGAGATTTTGCATAGATTTGAAAAACTAACCACAATAAAAATTATTGTGTTTCCAGGTAACTATGATAAACAAAAGCAACAGTAACTGGGAGTTAATACTCATTTGTTTCTGTGGCAGAATTACCCTTGGATTATCCATTTGAGCCATTCAGTTCATCAAGTGGAGGATTCTTTCCAGGGAGTCCAAAATCACTCCATTTATAATAATTATGATGTTGGACAAGTAAATTGAGAGCTCAAGACCGAAAGGTTTACTTAATGTATGCTAGTAAAATTATTTAAGTAGCTGTATCTGTAGCAAAGATCAAAAGGGTTTGTAGACGTTTTTTAGGCTGTAAGTTGCACAATTCTCACATCTTTATATTTGATATGAATGTAAGATGATGCAGTTTTGTGCAGCGCTAGCGGTTATTGTCAGCCGCGCATGTGTATCACGCGCGTTCCCTTGTGGCATATTTATGTTTTGGGTTCGCCATCGGGTAGCGACCTGGTTGTACTTAGTAAAGTGTTTGTTGTTCGCTATTATCGTGTCGGCTGTCTTTATTACTGGCACAGGTATTAATTTTATTCTAAAACCATCCCTTTTAATACAAAAGAAGTTATAATTTATTATTTTATGGGTAATCAAACATTACTGTATAGAAGGTCTAGTTAATGTATGGGTGATGTATTATAAAACAGAACTGTATGATACAATACAAAATTAATGTGAAAATAACCTTAGTCTTGGAGACTTGAATTAAATATTTTTGTCTTTTAACAAATTCAGAATAAAAACTCCTAATTCTTCAAATTCATTCCCATTAGAGTAAATTACTTACAACTATGAATTCAAATTAATAATGCATATACCAATAATTTTTGTCATCGCCTACATGTTTGCATTCCACTCATTTTGGACAAAACAAGCCAAAGATTTTAATATGAATGAATCTTAATTGCATTGAATTGCAAAAATGTATGATGTCAAATAACAATCTCAAGCACCAAAGTAGCCAACCCCAAAATAATTTTACTTACTATTTTAATTAACCATGCATTTTAAATATGAGTTTCATGGTATGGTTCAGTTTGGTTGGTCTAATCGCTTTGCAGGCTGCACGATCACTGGTAGATGTTGTACTGTTCAAGATTAAAATCCTTGGCAAATCCAGATCATTGTTTCCTAATCCTGATCCTAGACATTCCTGAAAAATGATAGGGCTGCAGAGAAAAAGCCAATTTTGAATCAAACCAAGTTTAAATCATGTTAACCTGAATATAATTTTGAATTCATGATTATTTTTGAGAGGCCCATAATTATATTAAAATTAATAAGACATCCAAAATGACACTGTCCAAGGACCAGTTCCAAGCTCTGTTTGAATGAAAGTAATATTCTAACTTTGAGGTCAAATTTTTTTCACTTATTATTTGTATAACCCTATTTTTCATCAATTATTGTTTTTGTACTTTTCCTCATGAATGAATGAGCAAGTCCTCATGAATGAATCCCGTGAATTTTTGTAATTAAATGGGAACCATGACTGATCTTTTAAATAAACTGTATGGAATTGTAGCAGGCTCAAAACATCAATTCATATAATCCACAATCTAACTAATTAAAGTACATCAATTTGTTTGTGTAGTTGTCAATCTGTTGATTCACCATTCTGATTCTCCTTCATTCTTGTCATCAGTTCTAATAGTGCTCCACTTGCACCAAAGTAGCCCTGCCATAGAAAGAGGACATGTTGTGGGCAACAGGACGAAGAAAAATTAATGTTGTGCCAATGTAATTACATGTACTTAACAGGCTGCCTTGACAAGTGATGTTCAAATGCAAATAGTCGGAAAATAACATCACTTAGCATTTTCAAGAAAAAACTTAAGACATATCTTTTTAATTTACATGTAGCTTACAAGAAGTAATTCTTAGCAGCGGCACTGGGTGGTGGTCAATTGTATACTTTTCGTTTTAGGTTCTACTGATATTTATATATATACATCTATAATTACTGGGTTGCCTTATAAGGCAAACCCAGTCGAGGTCTGCGTTTAGTTTGTTTGTTTTCTTTTTTTTCTTTTTTTTCTTTTCTTTTTTTTTTTTTTCCGTGTCGGTAAAAGTCTTGCCTGTCACTCCCCTGGTAAGTGGTGTCTTTGTGGATAGAGCCTTCTGCGCGTATTTTCGTAGGATCGAGAGGGTAGTGGAACTGCGTAGATTTCTCTGGTGGACACAGTAGAATCATTAACTTAGCCTGCAATGGCGTCGAAAGTCATGCAACGCGAATGGCGTTTTAGTGGATCCTTAAACAAAAT
>JALIRR010008967.1:0-7500 GCA_023091755.1 Montipora sp. Colony 1 RG-2022 | reverse complement strand
TGTTTGCATAGCCTGATATAAACACTTGAGGGGTTGGGAAACTTCAACTTCGCCTCAGGTTTGCATAACTGTCTCGAATTCTCCCATCCCCTCTCGTGTTTATATCATGCTATGCAAACATGGAAATCGTTTTCTAGTGCTTAAATAACTCATATAGGTACAATTATATCAAATAACAGTCTTTTGAAATAATGCACTTTTGGGCTTGGCAGAGCTCACTTCTTTATACCCAGGGGAGAGACGTTAGTGGCTTTTTGTTAAAAGGTCTTGCTTTTGTGTTGGGGGTATTTGTAAATGTCATTGTGCAAATGCATAGGGGTTGCCCATGGGTTCCCTGGCCCTGGGTTGGCCGCTGATAAGTGCATAATATTTAATTTATTTTCCCTGAATTACATGTACAATTTTTGAAAATGGCAAGAATAATTGTAAACAAAGCCAAAAACGTGGACACTCAACCATCTTTACGACATAATGACTCAGTGACTTGTCCACTGGTAGGTCCAGCAAAAGAACCTCATCCCCATCAGCAACACGATCGCCTTTTAAGATACATAGTTTTCCTTGCGAATCTTTCATCTTGACAATCTGATCGTGCATCAGAGCATTTAAGGTAGAAACCACAAGAATGGTGGACTGTCGGTCTTCCTCTGAAGGTCTTCCCTTTCTGTTCTTGAAATCCATTATGAAAGGCAAGAGTTGATAGATGAGGGTTTTGCCATAGCCTTTTGGCAAAACCGCTAAGACATCACTTTTGCCCAGTACTTTAAAACTTCATATTGTTTTTCCCTTAAACAAAGATCTTGAAAAAGAAGTTTGAGGCTGCGCAGACTGATCAGAAGTCCGCGAATTGCGGACTGCACATCGGAGCCAGCCAGTGGTCGTTATTCTCGGTGCTGACCAAAAGAAACGCGGCCTCTGGGGACGAGAATGGACAAGAAGCTCATGACCTTAAAAAGGTGTAGTTTGCATCTCTAGTGGCACAAAACCCGGGATTTTAGGGGGAAAAATTAGCCCTGCCCGAGCAGTTAGAGCTCAAGTGGAAAGTGTCTATTCCTGGCAAGTCTCAGCATAGTTGTGGATAAATTGCCTTGAGATTTTTTAATAATTTACTTAGTTTTCATGCACTGATCATAAATCATTGTGTGATTTTTGTTCTGCCAACATGAAACCGGTACTTTGCTGAATTAACCCAGCTTGTAAAATGTAGTGAAGAAAAACAAACTTTTTCAGAGAAATGGGTTGCATTAATTGTTCCCTAATTGTTTTCTCATTGGGAAAAATTATCACAGTTGCATTTAGTTGTGTATTATTTGGCTTACCATCACATTTTTCAGTTTCTCTCCAATCTCTATCATTAGTTAACATGATATGTGGCTCCTCCCTGGGAACTTGAATATCATCTGCTGAAATGAAAATTCAGCAGCGCAGAATTCAACCTCATAAGTATATATTTTCCTCAAATTAGGAAGTGCGTGGACATTTTAGACACTTCATACCACAAGGCAATAAACATTTTCTAAGCTTCCATTGTGTCTGTTCAAATGAATTTACGGTGTGACATGCCTTACTGGTACTGTTTTACAAATTATCCGCAAATTGGGGTTTGCAAATTTGATTGACAATCACACCTTCTAACAAAGTTTGCATGATTATAAGTTGAACACCGTTGCTTGGGTTGTTCAGAAAATAAGAATAATAATTTAATAATCTATATAGCGCTTCAATTAAAGATATTTTGAGGCCCTTTACATCAAAATGGCAATTGATAAAGTAATAAAATAGAATAAGTTAAAATTGAAAATAAGTGTACTCATTTACATGCCATTTGGAAAAAGTGAGGCTTAAGTTTGGGTTTGAAAGTTTTTACAGTGTCAAATAGTCTAATAGACAGTGGGAGGGCATTCCAGACTGCTCATTGTCAATAACGACATAAGCCAAGAGAGAGCAGAACCGATAATTCCAAAGTCATTCTCAAGAATGTTACCCATGGTACTATACTCGATGGTATCAAAGGCAGGGCTAAGGTCCAGAATTACTAACAGTGTAATTTCTTGCCTGTCCATGTTCATTAGAATGTCATTGTGTACTTGTAGTAAGGTGGTTTCTGTTGAGTGATACCATTGGCATTATACTGTTGGCAAGTTTTTCACAGTGACCAAGGATTTGAGGTATCACAGCTTTCTCGGCAATACTTGCTACAAAGGGTAGGTTACTCACAGGTCGAAAATTGTTGAAAACTAAGTCCAGGCACAAGTAAGACGATGAGCGCAGTCTTCGAGTTTTTAGAGAAAGAGCCTGTCTCAAATGACGATTTGACCATAAGTGCAATGACTGGAGCAACAATCTTGGACAAAACTCGTTGGGAAAATAGGATACATCACTATAAAATGGTCATTCCCTTATTTGTCTGTGTTGTAAAAGATTAACTTCTCCATAATTTTCCCCCTCCCCTTTATCCAAGGTTGGTTAAAAAGCGGCCAAAGGCTTGCACAGTATTTTTCACCACATTAGCAACATTGGCACAGGCGAGGGCGGGGGGAAATATGGGCTTTGTCTGTTAGTGCATGTTCCATGATGTTCACGTCCGATTTTTTCCCAACAGTTTTCTCCAAGATTGCATAATTCGTGTTTTTTTAAGTATCATCCAATTTAAAGAGTTTCGATAACTGTGGCTAGTTTGTTATGTAGATCTCATGGGACTCGTTTGAGTTTTCATCTTAAAGGACAATTGCGTGTTTTGCCGATAAAATATTACCGAAAAAGTACCTTGAACTTCATCATGTAATGAAGTTAATAGTGTGTCTGACAGTTGTTATTCTATTTAATTGCTCAAGTCATTGAAGTCGTTTAGTTATGGAGTTGTTGGAAGGTTACGAACGTGAAGTTTCTAGTTCAACACAATGCAAAGAAACTCTGTCTGCACGGACAGGGAGTGGAAATGCAGTGTGTAGCGTTTCTACTGACTTCTAGCGAATCAGATACAGTAAAATTTCCATGTTGTTGAGACTTCGCTTTGGCTGTTGTGACTGGTTTCAGTCAAGGGAAAGGGAAAGTTATTCACTGGTGTTGCTGCAAAGAACAACACATGAAAACAAGTGGAGAACATTACCACATTGCCGTGAAACTGGATTGCAACCAGCGCTAGTTGCCATGCAAAGAGTACTTACAAAGAGAACATCGTATTTAAGTGCATTTTTCTAAGAAGCACGCTAATTACTACAGCGCATGGCCTTATGTGACAAAATCTGACCCAGACTTTGAACAAAGCCCAACACATCCATTCCTTAATTCATGTGGTGAGCCCAAAACTAGTTCTGGTAGCCGTGCATGCCTTAATAGAAAGTGTAAAAGAGGGCCACGACTATCAACTGTGAATGAAAAGGAGGATGATGATGATGATGATGACGAAAGCGCATGCAAGCCAGCCACGAGTGAAAAACGCAAGAAACGCCTTTCTACTTACGAAGTCTCCCAAATTATCATTGAAGGAGAAATAAAGACACTAATGGAAACATAGGTAGCCCAAGCTCGATATATGGGCAGCTCTTTCTATGATGACCATTGCATTGTTACAAGGATTTGTATGGGGAAGATAACGATTGTTTCTGTGACCTATGAAAATGTAGCGATTTAAATAAAAATCGTCTTGCCTTACTTTAGTTGAGTGTTTTTTCCCCTCCTGTGTGGTCTTTGAGCCGATTTACGGCCATTCCTGTTTTAGAGGAACCAGTTTGCTCCCTCTATATATACTTCCCAAGGTTGGGTACTCTCACGAAGCAGTCGATCTGATCCGCCAAAGGAAAACGGCCATAAATTCTGTCCAGCAGCTCCAGTCGCCTTGAAATTCCAGGTAGAGCACAGACTGTAGTTAATTTTTCCTTCCATGGTCTTTGCTTGGCGTCGAATCTTCACAGAGGCCGAATAAAACGCCGGAAATCTCTGAAAACTTTCCCGTTTTAAGCCATTGAGAGACTTAGTTCAAAGTTCGTGTTACTCCAATGGTCAAAAGTAAGCTTAGCCAGATCGTTAAGTAAGGTAAGACGAATTTTTTAAATCGCTACATTTTCATAGGTCACAGAAACAATCGTTACTCTCCCCATACAAATCCTTATAAATATGCAAATCGCTTGAGTCACGCAACAATGCAAAGGTCATCATATAAAGAGCTGCTCATATATCGAGCTTGGGCTACCTATGATGCAACTTCAAGCATTAGCTTGTGAACAGAAAAATGAGGGCAAGACCAATCTGGCGGAATTTTTAATCCTGAGCAACCTGAGGGTTGTTGTGGACATTTTTTGAATTTGGCATGGGAGATCGAAAATGCACCTGCAAAGTTATCCCGATCGAGAAAAACACTTTTGGAAATCCTTGAAGAAGAAAAAGAAGGGAGGTGCGTGGCTGGTTGTAATGGAGAATGGATTACTTGAGCCCAAGAGATCTTGGAAAATAATAGAATTCCAATGGTAACATACAGTGAAGCTGTAAAGGATCTCCTTCAACGGGGTAGAGGCAAATACAGAAACATCATGATCTTAGGACTGGCAAATTGTTGCAAATTTTGGCAAATCTTTCTTTCTAAATCCATTAATAGCAGTCTATCACACATTCTGCAACTCTGCGTTGGGAAGCTTCACTTAGGTAGGAGTGGAAAATGCAGAATGTATATTCCTGAACGATTTCGGGTGGTCTCCCCAGGTCATCTTTCGGCATGACTTACTACTGCTACTCGAGGGCCATGTTGTTCATTTGCCAGCTCCGAAAACTCATTATTATAAAGATCTAACATTTCTTGCTGACACTCATATCTTCTGCACAGGAAAACACCAGCAATTGTACATTAAAAACAGCATAGTCGATGACAGACAAACGACGAGTATTTAATGTCAATTGTCAAATCCCGAAGGAACTTCAGAGGGAAATCCCACCATGTCCAAAATGTTTCACTACCTGATATTACCTTAACTTTTGTACCTTGGTTTATGTTAGAGGGACAACCTAAGGCCAACCATTCACAGATCATTTGAACAGTTAACAGGAAAGACGCATTGAAAACAATAGACTGTCATTGTTATTTCTAAGGTATCCACGTTATTTGTTGTGAACCATGGAAATGACTAAATTCGGTTCTGTTAATCGTACCAACTGCCTTAAATCTTAATTTTGGGTTTATTCCGTTGTGAAATTGGATAAATATGAATGTGATTTCACCAAAAAAATGACACAATCGAGTTTTTTCAATGAACTACTTTACTAATTAAATTATGGAACGCATATTAACTGTAATGCAGGGGTTTCTTGGCATGACCAAAAAGAAGTTATCTCTTCCTGCAAAGGACACAACAGGTGTGTTAAACAGTTAGCATTTGGTACGCTGTCCTTTTCCTTGAATGATGGAATCCATACGGCCCGCCATACTGTCAATAATGAGGTCATTTAGATCAAAAGGAAATTCTTTCATGGTTCTGATTATTCGTGTCAAATGTCTCGTGTGTTATATGTTATATGTTACATGTCTCTTGTGTGCTCGCCTTCTGAGCTCTTTCTTAACTAGGTGAAAAAAGTTTTCAATAGGATTTATATCATGGCTTCAGGGAGGTATTCTTAATTGTGCCGCTCTTTTCTGATGCAACACTCTGTTTACTAAAGACGAATTTTGATTTGCCACGTTGTCTTGAAGGAATAAACATGATCCATTTTTTTCCCCTCTTAAAAACATGGAGTCAAACTTTTCATCTACAAAAATTGCAAACGTCTCACTGTTCAAGTCTTCATATGGTTGACATTCAGTGATGCCTTTCCCATAACTTTTGGCTACCATCAGTCGCACAACGCATCCCCCACTACCCTCTTTGCTTCCTTTTGAAGTGCAGCCCTGCCTCAGGCCTTCACTGTGTCTTCTCCACACACGCCCACTTCGTCCTCTGGCTTGATCAAATGGATTCATTTTATGATAATAACTAACGTCGTCAAGGTAAAACACAACTGAATTTGTCCACGCGTCTAATGGATAATCTCTTTTTGTCTTTTTGCAAATTGCAGATGGTTGCGGTTCGCTTTTTCAGACATTAATCCTTTTTTCTTGCTTGCAGATAATGTAACCCAATTTTGTGAAGGAATCGCCTAACAGTTCTGTTACATAGTTCTGCATTAGCCTATTGATGGAAAAATGGCCCTCTTCCTTCCTCGATGCATATAAACTTCGTTTGATGAGTCGTTATTGCCGAATACCCAGCTTACTTGGACGTCCTCCAGTGTGTTCCTTTTGTGCACTATTTCTTTCCTTAACAGGCGTTTTTCTAATCCTCTAAACCGACGATTTCCAAACATTGCATTTTTCCTTGATCTCTTGCGTTGGAATATCCTTGTCACATGATATTCGTGGGAAGATTACTTTTCCTCATCTTTTTTTTAGGGTGATTTATTACTGTGGTTGACAGAGAAAGCCATCATACCAGATATTTACCGAAAGAGTATGACTATCTTATTAGGATTGAAACCAGAAAGGTCTTCACGTCATGATGTTTTAATCAATTTCTGTTTCCTAATTGCCAAGTTCTTCATTTGGTGCTGTAAAATGAGGGAAACCCCTCCAAACTTTTAAGGTTTTCCCCTACTGTGTTCTCAATATAAGATCAAATCGTACACCTACACCAAGGAGAATGAAAAATGGGATCCTTTCACAACTTTTAAAGTAAAGTAAGACAGAAAAGTTAGTCTCGCAGTATCCCTTTTCCCCTCCACATTGAGTGACAATCAAACAAATAGATATATGTGTAAGTAAATATACTTGTAACAGTTCTGCCATATACCTGTAATTTACTGTACTCTCTATTTCTGTTCACTGGTTTGTTTTATTTTGTAGCAGTATACTTTTTTTTCCCTTTAATAAATAAATAATTGAAAAAAAATATATTTTTCTCAAGTTTATGGCAAAAACTCTTCATTCCTTTAAGAGTATCGTTGAACCAAGGATTATGCAGTCGACCAGTTAATATCTTGTGTTGCAAGGGAACATGCTTATCGTATATTTCTTGAACAGTATTACAATAATTAGCAGCCAGTTGATTACCAGGAAGGTTATACAACTCTGAGGCAGTGATGTCCTTCTTGAATGCTACCAAGTCGAGGTAGAAGTCATGGTAGAAGAGGATGGAATTTCGAGAGAGCACTCAGAGAAGCAATGACCAGGTAAAAATAATGTTGGATGAGGAAAACAACCATGATGTCATCGCAGTAGGTCGTGCCATTCGCCGATGCATATTTATTCTCGTTTTTCTCGATCTTCTTGGTACATATGAACGCAATACAAATATACACATGTGGTCTAGTGATCCTGGACAAAATCCAGCAAGAATTCCAGAGAGATTTCTACATAAAGATGACACATGCAATATTTTGCCAGTGATCAGTGCACATGTTTGGCGCCATTTTGGATTTCATCGACTGAGGTCGCGGAAATTTCTTGGCTGCAGGTTGAGTAGGTACTCAAACAGCACT
>JALIRR010008966.1:12500-15000 GCA_023091755.1 Montipora sp. Colony 1 RG-2022 | reverse complement strand
GTGTCCTGGGGGACTTTAAGACCAATCAGAGAGCGGTTGAAATTCAATTGATGCGAAAGTTTCTACGGAACCAAGACATCAAGGACCTCCCATTTCCAAGTCTATTTAAGAAACAACTTGGACCTGTCTTCAGTCAAATGAAGACTTCTGTTATGGATCCTGTTTATGATGTCAGTTCTGCTGCAGAACACTTATCCCTATCACTTATCCCTATCACAGGGCATCGTTGTCTCGCATATCACCACACAGAATGGATTACTTTGATGATAATGAACTGAATTATCTTTTGCATTCGTACTCAGCATTTCTTCAAGGAGTTGAATTCCAGAATGGAACAGCCATATTTGATTGCTATGCTGGGGTTGAATTTTTGGGGGAGCATTATGGTTCACTTGACTGAAGAAGTGAGCAGTCTTCCTACATCATTGCTCCCATTGATCCAACCACATGTAATGCAAGGCCTGGTGTAGTGAGCAACTATGTAAGGCAGAATGTTTTTCTTGATGGTGAATGGAGAACTCTTATTATGGCCAGAGTTAACTGGTTTCAGGAACATCCTGAAAGACACAGAGTAATGGGACTGAGACTCCACTCAGTCCCATTACCATATTACAAATATGAATTTTGCTTTCACCACGTTAGATATCATGCCACGATGCATGTGTAAATACGTATACTGTTATTTGAATAGATAACCACTTTAATTTTGTAATCCATTTAGTACCATTCCTGATAATCTATCTATGTACAGTATACCATTTCCAGGGAAATTGTTTTGAGAAACATAAATTTGTGGAAGTGAATTTGATACTAGATATTTTCATTTTATGCTTATCCAGAAGGAGGGGGCTAACCACGCAACCACCACCCCTCAATCAGCCCCTGCAGTGGTACAAAGAAGGGAAACTCAAACACGCCCTACATACAAGGGGGAGTGCTTTAAAAAAAATGGAGAGAGATTCATTGAAGCCTTAGCTTGTGGTTTTCATTTTTTAATACATTTGTTTAGTTTGTCTTATATTTGTACTAAGGCTAAATATGGCTTCAATTTTAAACAGAATTTGTCCTGCATTTATCAGGGACAAATATGAAAACATATTTATCCCACATTTGTTGTCTTCACAACCAGGGCAAATATAACATCAGATTTGTCTCATATTTGTCTTAAAGTCAAATATGATCAAATGCATTATTTCATCCAGTGCTGGAATTAAATAACAATTATATGCACTCTTTTAAACCTAAAGAAAAAGTTGATTTGTTTTTTGGTTGTGCTCTAAGATGCGAACAAACAAATGCTTTTTAATCTGTTTGCCCGACCGGTTTTTGTTGTGCCTCGACAGGGACAAGAAAATTTTCCTCTTATGTTATAAACACGTAATCGCAATGAGTTCTTGTAAAATTTGGGAGAAATCTCACTAGCTTGTGTTTTCAGAAGCTTGTTTCAAGACCACACTGGAACTCTGTAAATTTCTTGTCCAGTTTTGAGTCAAGCAGGCGACAAATTAGATTAACAATTTCCTTGCCAGACGGGCCTTCGTTAGAGCTTGCAGAATCTAACTGTGTGAAATCGCAGCCCGTTTCTCTCATAATTTTACAGAAAGGCAGCAAGAGATGCCGTCAAGTGACCTTGAAACTGCCAGAAGTGTCTATATATGCCTGACTACAAATAATCATGCGTACCGCCACAACTATGTTTGATTTGAACAAGTGCTTTTTTAATCCGTTTGCCCAACCGGCTTCCGATGTGCCTTGACAGTGAAAAGAAAATTTTGCCCTTATGTTATAAACATGTAATCGCAATTTGTTCTTGTAAAATTGTGGGGAAATTTCACTAGCTTGTGTGTTCAAATATTTGTGTAAAGCACCTAAAAGTTATTTAAGTGGTGGAGAGGATTTTGTTCGAAGAAGTTCGTCCTGTCTTGGTGGGATTGCCATCTTTTGCCAATTCTTGTTCCAAGCCAACCTGGTGTGTTTCAATGAAATACATAAAAATGTAAATGATCTCGTTTTCAGAGATAAAATGGAGTAAAGTACATCAGTAAAACTCTTCTTTGACCTTAAACTGACAAAACATTTTTTAATGGCTTCTAAGTTTAGGGTGATTCCTATTTGCTGGCTATTGACAGTTGACTCTGAAATGGCTTTTTTCCTTTTCAATTCGCTCGCTGAGGGTGTGCTTGTTTTCTTTTAAAACTCATGTGGTTCAAGAAAACTTCATTGCCAAACTGGTGAATTCCAAAGTAAATTTCACTGGAAAAACTGATATTGTAATCATTGCTTCATGATTCATGCAATATGGCTTTTTAGGGTTCAAATTTATCGTGGAATTCACCAGTTAGGCAATGAATTTTTCTATAGGAAAAAGCAAAGAAAACGATTTAATCGATACATGTATACTTGTGCCCAACATGGCAACCATACTCCAGCTATTCAAGCTAGTTTACAGCATACATCTTTGATATTGGACATCAAAGTTATGGTTAATTGACACTTGTCA
>JALIRR010008966.1:0-7500 GCA_023091755.1 Montipora sp. Colony 1 RG-2022 | reverse complement strand
AGTTTTAAAGAAAACAAGCACACCCTCAGTAAGGGGGTCAATAGACAGTGGTCAACTTAAAAAAAACAGCTGACGTCCATGAGCTCTATACTTGAGCCTGTGATATGGTCATGTGGTACTGGTCAGCAGATAATAGTTTTGACAAGTGTCAATTAACCATAACTTTGATGTCCAATATCAAAGATGCATGCTGCAAACTAGCTTGAATAGCTGGAGTATGGTTGCCATGTTAGGCACAAGTGTACACGTATTGATTGAATCGTTTTCTTTGCTTTTTGCTATAGAAAAATTCATTGCCTAACTGGTGAATTCCACGATAAATTTAACCCTAAAAAGCCATACTGCATGAATCATAAAGCGATGATTACAATATCAGTTTTCTTGAACCACATGAGCTTTAAAAGAAAACAAGCACACCCTCAGTGAGCGAATTGAAAAGAAAAAAAGCCATTTCAGAGTCAACTGTCAATAGCCAGCGAATAGGAATTACGCTAAAATGGGAAGCCATAAAAATAACTTTGTCAGTTCAAGGTCAAAAGAGAGTTATACTGACACTTTATCTCTGAAAACGAGATCATTCATATTTTGATGTGTTTCATTGAAACAAGCCAGGTTGGCTTGGAACAAGAATCGGCAAAATACGGCAATGCAACCAAGAAAGGACGAACTTCAAACAAAATCCGCTCCACCACTTAAATAACCTTTAGGTGCTTTACACAAATATTTGAAAACAGACGCTAGTGAAATTTCCCTACAATTTTACAAGAACAAATTGCGATTACGTGTTTATAACATAAGGGCAAAATTTTCTTGTCACTGTTGAGGCACATAGAAAGCCAGTTGGGCAAACGGATTAAAAAAGCACTTGTTCCAATCAAACATAGGTGTGGCGGTACGCATGACTATTCGTAGTCAGGCATATATAGACACTTCTGGCAGTTTCAAGGTCACTTGACGGCATCTCTTGCTACCTTTCTGTAAAATTATGAGAGAAACGGGCTGCGATTTCACACAGTTAGATTTTGCAAGCTCTAACGAAGGCCTGTCTGGCAAGGAAATTGTTAATCTAATTTGTAGCCTGCTTGACTCGAAACTGGACAAGAAATTTACAGAGTTCCAGTGTGGTCTTGAGCAAACGGAACCTGCAGCAAGCCCACACACACCAGGTCAGTGGGCACCAAAAACATGCAGTTTATATTTCGGCATATATATTAAAAACCTTTCTTCCTGTTGGTTACCGAAGATGATTTCTCAACAGCTTCAGCCCACTTAGGAGAAGCAGGAGCTAGCAACAAGGCTGGTGGCCGAATTGTGGATCAGGTTTTCTCGTTGTTTAAAGGTTATCTGCAGAATCAGCTAGAGACAAAGACGAAAGAGATTGAACAGAGGTCAAAGATTGACAAAGAGGTTGTCCAATTAAAGTACAGAGGCAACCAAAAGCAGTTTGAGCTTAATGCCACAATCGAGTCTATTTTGGAGAATATTGAAACAGAAACCCAACAAAGTTGACCCAGCAACGACCGCACACGAAGTCTTGCCCGGGACGCAAGACAACTTCTGCGAAAACTTATCAAGATTGCTGATAAGAGTAAAGATGGCTGGCAGGTCGTCGCTGAGTATGAGTCCGATGAGCTGGCTTTAGGTTCAGAAGACGAGAAGTGTCTCAAAAAAGCTTGGGAGGCAGCCAGTCACAAACGCCTTAAAAAAGACCAAGCAAACATTGAGCACAGGAAAAAGGTGATGTTTAGTCTACCCTTCGTAGTTAACCTCTTACCAGTGTCAGTACAGCCATGCAGTAAAAAGCGACTAATTCTGGACTTATGCCACGTAAACAGGAGCCCATCACCCGGAGCCTCAATCTCCCATATAAACCCTTGGAGACAATCTTTGCCAGTATCTTTTTATTTTTAGACGTTCAAATTCCCACGAATGCATTATGCCGTCCAATCAGAGCAAAGTCATTGTATTACATCACACACTAGTGATGGCATTCGTCTCACAAAATATTCTCAGTAATGGCGGAAAGCGCGGGGAGTTCTTCAAGTGAATACAGTGAATACAGTGAAATGTGCAATGGATATGATGTTTCTTCATCCGAATTAAGTACATCTTCGGAGAGAAGTAATGAAGAGGAAATCGGAGGCAAGGGTAAGGCGCCAGCAAAGAAGAGGAAAACTTTGAAGGGCGATGAAGTTAATTCTTGGACCATGACGAGCACAAAGAAAAAAAAGTCGCAAGATAAATCCTAGATCTACTTGGCAGAAGAAACCAAAAAGGTGGAAAACCATTTGAGGTCGATTTTGCTGAGCAATCCACGCATCAAAGGTGAGGGTAAACACTTTGCGGAACATTTATTATGTGACAAGGAAAAGCAACATTTTCAGTTGTTAGTGACTTGATTTTGTCGCAACTTATGTACGCTGACTGAGGAAGCATTTAGGAACAACATCCCAAGCTATAGGAAAGTGGCGTTGGCTGTTTCGTGGATGAAGTTTCTGTGCAACTTTCATCCTGCCAAGGCTACACAAGAACGGATGATAGTTGAGAGGATATTGAAAAGCACGAAACCACACTTTGAGTCCCAGTCTGTGCATAGCGTTCTGAGTGTTTTACACAAGCTAATCTATTCCTTTATTCACGATCGAATACATGTAAAGAAAGTCGATAGCGAGACTAGAGGAGCAGGTGAGACAGGCACTGAACTGAAGAAAGAAACAGACAATGTGTTGTACAGATATTACGGGGCTTCACTTCATCCAGATATGTCCAGAAATGCACATAATTAGATGAACGCGGATTTCAATAAGGGTCACGAAGTGTCCCCTTGCTCTTCTCCCCAACTTCAACATCACTCATGTCACGGAATACAGACAAAAAATGTCACAAAGTGTCCCACAAATGCTGCTCTTTAAGTAAAGATTAACTGCTGCATTTACCCTAAGCTAAAAATAATGCTAACCTTTATCCTTACCTTGTTGTTGAAAATAGGTAGCAATTGCCTAGACTTAAGGGGACACTTCGTGCCCGATGTCAAAATTGGACGTGCATCTAATTAGGTGCATTTCTGGACATAAGTGACTTCATTGCATGATAAAGCTTCGGGAAGAAACACTCACCAGAAAGAAAGGACGCGGAGAACTGCCGGATAAAAGAAGGCCGATAATGATCAAAGAGTTGGAGATTCTTCGTGATATTGTATTGAAGGAGAAGTCAGTCATTCCAAGCAGCTTTAAAAGCCTGGACGAAGGGAATTTAATTTTTTCCTATAATCGAGTTCATGTCATTCTTAAGGTCTGTTGATAACGAGGTTCACGAATTCGCCACAGATTCAAATTTAAAGAAGTATCCTTTGAAATTTTCAAGTGTGTGTCAAAATACTGTGTTCAACAATGAAAGACTGGAAATGGATTTTCGTCTTATTGTTGTGTCAATTGTCTAAGTAGAAGCTGCCAGTGATGAAGAAATTGTTAATGGTCTTTTTCAGGCACTGGTGCCAAAACTGGCAAATACTCGAATTAATGAATTTTTAAATGCGAGGATGGAACAAAAACTTAAGGAACAAGGGAAAGTAGTGGATGCTGATGAGATGCTGAGACCTCGTTTAAAAGCATATACTTTGGCAACTAAATGCAAGTAGTATTCAGTAAACAATACCATTCCATAATTATCATTATTGCAGAAAATATCTCTAGTTCACTCTTAAGACTTGTATACAAGACTCTGTATGCATATTCAATACGACACTACCAAGTCTGTTTATGCTTTTCCAGTACTCTAAACATGGTTACAGTTGATGGCTGTACATAGATTAAAAATGCAGAATGCATCCAATCAGCCTGTGCTTATCAGAACTCCAAGTTAATACAGGTTTATGCTAAGTACAGATAATAAAAAGTTTGTCCACTAATATTATGGGGTCTTCCTAACACAGGTTTTACTGCAGTTTTGAATTATGATATCAGTGGTTTACTCATATACCAACTATCATTATTACTGTACAATTTCACAATTTAACAGGAATAGCCAACACGCTTGATGGTGACTCGCTTAGGTAAATTCTGTACAACAAATTGACCAACAGCTTATAAAAATTTGTATGTGACTTAGTTTTCGCTGAGTGAAGAAACTTAATTTGTCCTCTAACACATGCCCTTTTGTGTGGATATCAAGACTTTCCTATTAAATTACAGGAGTGGGGCAATTGCAATGCTCCTGTGATAACCAGTGTATACTGTATGCTTCATTCTATGGACACTGGTTTAACCAGTTTACATTTTGTCTACATCTTGTGAATTTTCACTGTTATTACGAGAGAGAAGGAGATATGGTAGTTTGGTGTGACAAAGGCCTTGAGTCATAACTACAATAACATAGAACTTGGTGGTATAACCTTATTGGTCAAACCACGTACACATAAGGTTCAACAATTTTCACCTGAATAGTATCATCATGATACAGTGGAACCTGCCTTACGGCCACCTCCGTAATACGGTCACCTCATTTCTACTGCCACCTTTTTTGGCTGCCCGGCAGAACAGCTATCCATTTTCTTGCAAAAAAAAGCCCTTGTTACCACAGTTATCTGTTAATATGGCCAACTTTTTTTTAGCCCATGGGTGACCGTATTAACGGGGTTTCCAATGTATTGCCCATTTAACTTGTCTTACTTAGCTCACTGCCCTTCATCCTACACATTGCTGTAGTGCACCCACGTAAAAGTACCAATGTTAAGAACTAAATTTCGTTCAAGCAGCATTAGTGAATATGCATTTATAAGGGTGCTTGCAGAGTCTGCCATCATAATAATGGCACCCTTGCCATTATGGATGTGACTATCAATTAGAGCACACAGACCATTACTTTGAACCAAAATGTCCACAGAATTTTCACAACCAATGAGACAGCCATAAGATGCCTCCTAAACATTGGTAACATGTAAAACTAGATCTGCAAAATTATTAGCATTTGTAAAACCGAAAACTGCACTAACAGATTGTACATTACATTCTGCACCCAGAGACTGTACCACATCTTCAACATCTAAAAACACTGCAGTATCACCACAGAGTTCATCATTCATGTCATTTCCATCACAGATTGCATTTACCAACAAAGAACACCACAAATGAGGCATTGTGTCCAAAGCAAGGAAATATCTAGCTTATGTTGCATGCAGTAACTGCCAAATTTAACAGCAATTATTGTGCACACATTGCTCCCTTGCCTTCCTCCCATTGATGACTGAGCAATGTAAGGTGGAAATGTAAACTGACAAATGTTCCTTGTTGCCATGGTGCACCTTATGGCAAGCTGATCTACTGATGTTAGGGTACCACCATCCAAGTTAAGGGTCTGATCTCTGTAGACCTTCTCTGAATTTTTGTTTAAGGTTAAACTTTTCCTGCTGATAAGCCTGCCCAATGCAGGGGAGTAGACAATAGCAGAGAGATTTCCCCCACTTGTGTGTTTGAGCACACTGAAAATTGATTCCAGTGCACTTCCGTTTATCCTCAGAGGACTGATAAAGTATCTGCCATATGGAGATACAACTGTGAAAAACCATTCACAGAATGATAGGAACCCGTAGCCAACAACTCGAAGAAGAATTGTTTCGATAATCAACCCCCACTGCAATCTAGTTTTGATTTTATTTGTGCTTTGGCTTAATGTTGCTTGTTTTTGGTCTTCTTTATGACTTTTAAAAAGGGTCAACCAACAAGGTGTGATTGTCACTATACTTTTTTTCTGATCAAGGTTAATGATGCAAGGGGAGTACTCTGTGATGTAACAAAACCAAAATAAGAATATTCAGGTTGGTTTAGTATTATTATGTTAAGCTAGTAGGGAGTTTAGAAGGGGAATGTTTGTCACAAAGAATTATTATTTGTCTCCTGGTGGTTTATAGAGCACTGGACTTGTAATCTGGAAAATGTTCTGTCAAGAGCTACCAAACAATGAAGAGTACTTTTGATTACCAGTTTTAATGTTCCCAAAGCTTTATTTTGATAATAATTACAACAGAAGCTAATGTTAAATGGATGTTGTAATGACTTTTCCCTTTAAATTGTAGCCACGTCCACCAACTCCTGGTAGTCGTGAGTCTGAGTAAGAGGGCGAACATGGTGGACGTGTCTTTTAGAGCTCAGTTGAGTTCACTGTAGTTCCGGCATTTAGCTGCAAGGGCGAACAACATACTACATAAACTAATGGCCGACGAATCTGTAGAAGCAAAGGAAAGAGCAAGAAGAAGAGGAAACCGAATTAGGGAGCGTGGCTCACAGACAGACGAATAAATTGCTGATGAAAATGGTTGCTCGAGGTGTAACAAGAAGTTGAATGACATTGAAGAGAAGCTGGATAAAGTATTGTCGTTATTACCTGAAATCAAGGGGTTAAAAGTTAAATTACGTGAATTAGAGGATCTGAAAAAAAGCCTTCAATTTTCGCAAGCAGAAATTGTTCAGTTAAAGAAAGATTCTGCTTCAACTGAGATAAAGATGGCAGAAGCAAGCAATAGACTTGACAAGTTAAGCAAACTGGAAAAACGTCAAATTAAGCAAGAATGTTAGAACAGACGAAATAATATCAAGTTCTTTGGCTTGTAAGATCATGGTCTCGAATCACCCAAGGATACCGGAAGGCTGTTGAAGAAGTTCTTAGCTTACAGAAGGAAATGAAAATACCAACCAAGGATCTTGAAGAAATTCAGTTCAAAAGAGTGCATCGAGTGCCAACATGTGTAAATGCAGAAAAGAAAAACTACACTCCAAGACCAATAATAGCTAAATATCCTTCTTTCAGGACAAAGAATTTTCCAAAAGGAAAAAATCTTGGTGTGGCGGATGATTTCTAGAAGCAAGTTGACAAAATACAAAAGAAACCTTATCCCGTGCTTAAGAAAGTAAGGCAAGAGAAAAAAACATGTTGTCTATCCAGGCCCTGAAACAAAAGATTTCCCTTACTACAGTCAAATTATGGAAAGCTAATGATAATTAATATGGTTTTCTTTGCCTTTGCAGCACTTCACAGGTGTTTGCTCTTGTCTCGGACCAGTTAGCCTGCAAGAAGTTATTGGGGTGCAGGTATTTGTGTATATTTGTGCAGCATCTTTGTCTAATACTTTCGAACAGATACGATCCATGAATGGCTTGACATGACTCGTACGACCTGTACAGGTCGTGGATCAATGGTGACATGCATGTCATTAGTAACACTGCACTTCAACCTCGACAGTATGACCCGTGCAGCTCGTACAGGTCGTGAAACAATGGTTCATGAGTCGTACAATTGGTGAACTGCATAGATATTTACATACTGATGATAAGCAATTCTGCCGAACTCAAACGACCCATGAATGGCTGGAGAGACAAACATGCTAAGGACAATGCATGTTCTTCACTCTGAAAACGTGAATAGCCCAAAGCGCAAAACACGACGAATATTCTTCGTCCTCAAAGCGTGAGAGCCCGATGATGGCTGGTTCTTCGCATACGAAGATCA
>JALIRR010008965.1:5000-12500 GCA_023091755.1 Montipora sp. Colony 1 RG-2022 | reverse complement strand
ACTACTACTAATTCTGATCCTCATGACTCATAGTGCTAACAAGATTTATGTACATTGGTTCAGCTTAGCAAAATTGTTTGAAAAGCTGACTACTTCTCAAATTCTAGGCCATAGTTCGTGCTATTGCCGCCATATTGAATTTTCTCGATTCTCAGCGTTGATGTTTCAGTCAACGAAATAAATAAAACCACGGCTCTTTTGATTGTTTAATTCACATGGAATGAAAGATAAAAAGTTGCTTTTTATATCTGCCCCGTTCATACGTGGGATAATTTAACTTCCATGCCATAAAGAGCTGAGGTAACTTACTTACGTGAAAACCTACCTTCCGCCGTTGAAAACGTCAAAACTTACCCTCGAACGTGACGGCAAGCGCTAGTCATGTGACTTCCAGCAGTTTGAGGTTAGCCGCAAACGTGGATCTAAAAGTCTCTATTGTTCGCCTAGAAACATTCTGTGATCATTGGAAAGTCTACGTATTGCAATTAGGCCATTTTCCCAACGCGTTCTCCTTTTGCAGTAGGTCCTAGATATTGAACATAATATGCCTACAAAATAGGTATTTTATCTCTGGCCTCACCTTAGCCAAATCATCTGAAAAGGCCATTATTTATCTAATTATATGCTTTTTTTTCCGCGCTGTCTTCGAATAGTATCATTCCAGAGTCATTGTGGTGTTACTGCGTAACAATTTGTTCACAATCCTAACGTGGGAGTTGTTTAGCTGTTATTAGTTTGCTACAAAAGCGGCCATTTTTGCCTTCGTACCACCTAACTCTCCAAAGGGGGGAAAAATGGCAAAATTTTTTATGGCAAATTTCCAGAGGCTAAAATAACAAGTCCGCTAATGCCATAATTAATGTGGATTGAAAGCTTAGGTATTGCAATTCTTGTGTCTGAAAAAAAGCCGATTGAAAAAAGGTCTAGAATTAGTTTTAGATTTCATTGTAGATTTTGTCTATGCAAATCACTGCTAAAAAGCCTAGAATTAGAGAAATGGGTAGTTTTCCTAGTATCGAAATGGCTGATTTTCAACATTTTCGACAACTTCAGAAATCGTAGTCAGGCCATTTACCTAATTTTAGGCTTTTGTTAAAGTGGTCTTTTGCATAGACAAAATCTAGAACACCCACCTTCAATCCATACAAACTTGGGTTTTAGACGACTTGTATTTTCTGTATTTTTAGCCTCTGAACGTTTTCCTGAAAAATCAGCCATTTTTCGTTTCAGTGGGTCGCCATTTGCAGAGTCGCGTAAAATCAGCATTTTTCGACATGTACGAAAAAAAAAAGGCCATTTCTCTGATCTTTGGCCTTTTCAAGCGGTTTTTCAATAGACAATATCTACAACACCAAGATTTCAATCCACAAAGTGGCTTGAATCTACTATTTTTAAGCGTCTGGGATTTTGCGTTGTACATTGGCCAGTTTTCAACATTTTGCACCAATCCCCCCTGCCATGTTTTAAATTCTAGGTCCTTTTACAAGCATTTTTTTGCATATACAAAATCTACACCACCTATAAGCTTTCAATCCATACTGATAAAGGAATTAGGTGACTTGTATTTGCTATTTTTTCAACCTCTAGAGGTTTCCCTTAAGGCTGCCAAACACAGTTTTTGATACCTGTTTCATTTACCTTTTTCTCCAAAACCCTTGATCCTTTGGTCCCAAAAATGGTAACAAGCAAGTTAAGGGCCCACGGACGGATTTTTCGTGCGTGCTAGGGAAGTGAAATGTTACTTCCGGTGACTGATGTCATCATACAGTGGGCTGACCAGAAAACCCATTCACAAGCAAAAATCACCGCACGAACTGTTGTTTGCATCGAAAGTTTTCCCTCGCCTTTCCTTGCGCTCGTTCTCAGATCGACTGCGCATGCGTAAACGAACTGACTTCCGGTTTGAGAAAAACCTAAATTTCCGGTGGTCTCTAAGTTGAATTTTTTTTTCATATGGCACGTTTCACCTCCAAATACAGAATATAGGTAAGCATTGATTTTTTCAAATCATCTTTTTTGAAAAATTTATGGGTATTTTAATATCGTTTATCTCTCTAAAAAGAAAATTTTTCAAAATAAAAAGAAAACCATCCTTGGCTGGATGCAAAAACGAACACAAATTTCAAACGAATTTTGTTTTTTTTTTTTCATAGTTAAGCTGACCCATATGCCGATGCCATGGCAACATAAATAGATATAAACATGCCTTTAAAATCGGTTTTGTTTATTTGCAGAAAATCTGTTCGTTGGATTTTCTTTGTAATTTGCATGCAACATGCTTGTAACGAAGCTAACAAGTTAACAGTATTTTAATAATTAGTAACAGCGCGGGCGAAAATTGTGTTCAACCACCTTAACCCTTGGAGCTTTGAGAAAATTTACCGCATTTTTGCTGCGCGAAAGGCCGATGGAGTTCCCCCGTCGTCCCCTCAATTTTCACGCGGAAAATGTGAGAAAAATCTTTCCAAAGCTCTTCTTTCGCCGAAGAATGCTTGACATGCAAGTTATCCCTTTTACTGTATTTATTTGCCTTTTTTTTTCAGGGACGATATCAATCGCGCCTATCGCAAATTAGCGGTTTTGATACATCCGGACAAAAGCCTTGCCCCTGGATCGGAAGATGCTTTCAAAGCCCTGGTGAACGCGAGAGCGGCGCTTTTGCAGAATCATAGATAATATCAAAATATGAAGCAAGTGACGTGACGAGACACTTCTTCTTGTCAGGACTCTGAGTGGGACTGGAACTAGCATAGGATAGAGGCTATAATGCGGGAAAATAATTTGCCTCTGGAAATAACCCATCTACCTCTGAAATGACGATTATGGACAGTTCCTATTTTTCTCTAAATTGACTATTATCGTCAATTTCGGGCGCTTAGCTCTTGATAGTGATTATGGGAAGTGAATATGAATATATGAATTTATAAAATCCGAACCCCAATGTCTGAACTCGCAGGACTCGAACCTGGAATGTTCGATTGATAACTATTTCACTTAAGCACTAGACTACCACATCGCTAACTGCCAGAACGTTATTTTTTAATATGTCGATATATTTTTTTTCTTTTGAATGCCGCTGTAAAGTCAACGTGTATTAATAATCACCCACTAAGAAACAAGTTTAAAGAGGAGAAAGTGCCGGTTACCAAACCTCAAGAGAAAGCTAACCATTTTAAAACCACGCACTAGACTTAACCACTATTCAGCAATGATCTTATATAGACTAATAGGGAAGATATCTGTTTACAAACATTACTTTTGTCATTCAAATATGCCAACTACAGGAACAAAAGAACCTTTGTTTTCGACAGCCAATGAGGCTCTGATTGGCACATTAATGATAATAGGTGACGTCAACGATATCTTCGTTATTATTGTTGGTAAATAATCGGTACAATCGTAAGCCAGTTGATCTTTATTGGTTAATTGCATAAAAACCTCCGGGTTCAAATTCCGTCCAGGAATGCATCTTTTACTTTTTATTTTTTTAATTTTTGTCTACTACCGCACGTCCTGGGACAGAGTAATCTAAATTGACGATAACAGTCAATCCAGAGAAAGTTAGGAATTTTCGATAATCGTCATTTCAGAGGTAGAGGACGTGTTGCAGAATGCCTCCGTATCAGCCTCGACTCGTTGCTCGTTCCAGTCCAACCGTGAAAATACGATTATGGCCTTTGTATTTGAACTTGTCGATCTTGTACCACAAATTTACAGAAGAAGTTGAACTACCCTCGAAATAGTAGTTTGAGATGTGAGTGATCCTCCACAACCCTTTCTTTCAAGGGGAAAGTTTCTGTCTTTCCCTGAACATTTTTGTGGTTGGAGCGAGTAAGAATGTATGTAATTAGGTTCGAAAACCGTTTGTCAATCGACGCGACAGGTACCAGCTAATCGACAGGGAAAGATGTTCGTATTTATATGCGTAATTATTTTTTCATTGCATATTTTCGGCTTCCTAAGGCATTTTTCAGTGGAATAGGGGAATATTTGTGCAAAGTTTCCCCCCGTTTAAATTAGTCAGGCAAGAAAAAAGATACTGATTATTTAAATATCTTTGCGTATTGAGCTACATCTGAAAATTTGAATGCGATATACCAGATAGTTTCCGAGCAATGCTGTGTTGGAAATTCGAATTTTTACAAATAATGTACAGGGTCATTAGCGCTTTTGCCGCCGGTTTTGATGGCTAATAATTAGCTCGTTCTCAATGCTTAAGGCACAAAATTGGCCCTTGTACAAAGTTTAACAAGTTCTTTTACCTTTTGAAGTCAATTTGTAAATAGTGTGGTGCTTTCTCTGAGTAAACTCGTATGTTAATAAAACCATGTAAACAATGACGTCAGTGATATTCCTCCACCCACTCTTGCTGGCACTGAACACTGAACTATCGACCGACAGTAAGAATGGCCGCCAATAAACGATTCTTTCATCATTGTTCAATTAAGCCTGAGTAGTCTATTTTTGGAGCTAGAATTCGTTTCCTTTTGCTCATGCTACCGATGCTCAGAAGATAAACAAAGATATACAGGATATTACATGACCGCTTGGAGCTACGAAACTTTCTCTTTTCGTGTTGCGCGATTTTCATATAACCATAGAAACAGTGATCTTTTCAAGTGTGAAAATAACATGTTATCTTCACGTGTGAAGATATCATGTTTTCGCGCGAAAGCTCTCTTGGTATGTCATTGGGGTTTATATAATGAAAAAGATTAATTTGACAGCCATTTTTGCATATGATCAATATCATTTGGTTAAAAAAAAACGTCGAGTGGTTGGTAATTCAATCCATGCATGGCCAGGTCTGAGGGGAAAAAAAATTCATGCGTGTGTTGTGCAGCCAAAAAATATTCTTACAAATCATAAAAGGCCCATCCCTACCTGTGGTCTACCAAATCTGAGTCGTTTGCATAAAAACTATGCTCTTTTATTCAATAAAGCAAGGTTTTCTTAAAAATGGGAGTTCACTGAGTTAATATTTCAATGATGTTTCAAGGTGTAGACAGGCCAAACACGACTCCAAGACCTAAGAGCTTTGCTCTAACGAGTAAATCTTTCAAAGACCTCCCTTTTCTATATTTAATAAGGGGAGGGTCTTTTAAAGATTTCTCTTAGTTAGGGCTGGTTTTGCATAAGATGCCATTTGTTCATAAGAATATGTTTGAGATTAAGTAATGATGTGCGATATTATGTAACAAACGGCAAAATTCTTCTGCGCGTTTTTTTTTTTTTTTTATTTTTTTTTTTTAGAGCCGACATTCTTTCGTTAAAATCGACCTCAGATAAAGTCACCTTCAAAAGGTCATCTGGATATCCTCTGTGGCGTAATCTTTGTTTGAATAATGCGATGTGTTCTTCAAATTTCGCTTTTTAAGAGTTAGTTCTAAGAAGCTTTAGGGCTTTGCCTTTGAGGAAGCCTTCCCTAACGCCTGGAGGGAAGCAGGAGTTGAAGTCTCTGTCGGTTTAAAGTGCGTGCGCACATCAAGGATAGAGTGCGTTTTGAATCGATCGCCCTGGTATACACATGTATCCAAGAATGTTATTTCATCAAGTGAAGCTCTGATCCTCGCAGTTATGAACGCAAGTTTTGCAACTGCGTAAAGAAACCTGAAAAATTCAGGACTTCAACCGGCTTTCAACCCGTTTGATCATTTCCGCAGTTCATCTATGATCCATTTCATATATCATTTCATCGTTGATTCATTCCTCACGGGAACATTAGAACCCACAAATGACCGCTCCCAACGTCAATGGCTTCATAGCTCAGTTGGTTAGAGCGTCGCACCGGTATCGCGAGGTCACGGGTTCAAACCCGTTGAAGTGCTGAATTTTTCAGGCTACTTTACCTAATTGCAAAAATTGCGTTCATAAATGCGAACATCATAGCTTCACTTGATTTCATATCCGCAGTTCACATATGATCCATTTCAAATATCATTTCATCAATGTTATTTCAGATTTCAGCTCCACCACGCAGTACACAACATGAGGAAAAACCATTAGGTTTATTTTGGCAGTTTAGACCGAGCACCAGAAACTATAACGATACGTTATACTACAACCTATTACAAGATCTAAGTATAAGGCATAAGACAAGAGACAGAGCTGAACGACAGTTTACACAACTACTACTGTCAGACGGAGGCCAGAAAAAACCCGCCGGAAAAAACCCCGTGGGGGAAAAAAGTCGGCAGAAAATCTGGGTAGGAACCATGGCTCAAACTCTAAATAGCCAATCCTACGAGGCTACAAATTTCAAACGCGTCTACCCGCGTTGACTAAAAGAACGTTATACTTAAAAATATATCTAAGATCAAACGAGGTTCGGCCTAGAATGACTATCTCACGTGCTACAAACTTCTCACATAGTCCTCCTTGACAACCCATAATGCACTTTGACTGGACTAATTCCAGTGCCGCAGAAATATTTCATTTCGGGCTAATTCGTATACACTCAAACGCCAGAAATTCCATTATCTGAAATCCCAGCCGTGAATTTTATTGTAGGATGGAAGCTATTCGCAGCTCCGTGAAGTTGTTTATTGCTTTTTTGTTTATGTTTTATGGAGAAAAGATGTCGTCATTGTATCTTTTCCAGTGGTTTGTAAGGACTTTGGTTGATGGTATCTGTCTCAACTTCCGCTATGAAGATGTTAGCAAAAGATACGGCCGTTTTTGTTCCCATTGCGACTTCCGTGTGGTTTTCCCCTTGAAATGGAAAAAAAAACTTTCTTTCAAGATAAGTCTTAGCATTTAGAGAAGCGAGTTGGAATCGGGGGGCTGTTTTCATAAAATGTTTCGTATGTTCATACAATGACGATTCCTCCTTCCAACATGACTCTATCTGAAGTCAATTTTAGCGAAAGAATGTCGGCTTTACAAAATAAACAAAAAACGTGCAAAAGAATTTTGCCGTTTCTTACAAAATTCCACCCATCAGTGAACAAATTGCATCTGATACAAAACCATCCCTTACGAAGAGAAATTTTTAAAACCCCTCCCTTATTTCATGTCCTTGGTTTTCATCCAAGTGATGAGACGACCACGTTGGTGTGCAAAACAATAGAAAGTGGTTCCACAAGTCTTTGCATAAAAATAGAATCAAATTCCCAAAAGACATTTTACAGCATTGTTCTGTACACCAACATGGCCGCCCTGACGTCATATGTAAACCCCCAATAGAAAAGGGAGGCCTTTGAAAGATGTACTCATTAGAGCAGAGCTCTGTGGTCTTTGAATATCCTCTCTTGACCAATAGGAGTTGTGTTTGGCCTGTCTACACCTTGATATTTTTCAATGGTGCTTGTGACGTTTTCTTTCCTCGAAATGTGCATGATTTTACACTTTTTTACACTTATACTTTCAAATGTCATATTCCATCGCTGGGCCCAGTCTCCAAGATGTTGAATATCTTTTTGTAGAGTAGCATGGTCTTCGTGGGAGCGGATCTGTCGATAGCAAGCACAATCGTCGGCAAATAGCCGTATCTCAGAGTTT
>JALIRR010008964.1:0-17127 GCA_023091755.1 Montipora sp. Colony 1 RG-2022 | reverse complement strand
GGGGGTGGTGCTCCCTTCTATATGCTCTAGAGATAGGTGCGACCCTAAAGGGTATGGCTTTTTATCCCTTTTAGATTCTGAAATTCGAGACGAAATAAACTTTAATTAAGCGTGTGTTTATGTTACCTTTAAAAGGGCGCGTGCGTACACTTTGTAATCTGCGACTCCAGTGCTTACCATATGACAGATAAAATGACTTTTCTCTTGAATATATAAGCGATCAAAATCTTACGCTAAATTGTAATGACAAGGGCGGTCTGGAGCTGTGGGTAGGCGTGGGATTTGTCTCATATGGTTTAGGGGCCGACATATCTCTCCCTCAATGCCGTACCGGGAGTCGAGGTCGGTAGCAGAAAGCAGCAAAGGGCCAACTGCGTCCAAAAGCGATCGCACGGGACGAAATCCCGGGATGACTCGTTTGGTACGATGCTCCAGTGCCACGTCTGGAGGTACTGCATTTTTTTCTCTTGTTCAAATATTCCGTCAGCGCATGCATAAATGTTCAGGCTCTTCGATATCTAGCCTACCAAAAAAATTAAGATGTTGGTTTTTAAATGGAATTGAGATTTCAGTACTTGATTCTACAGGCATAAACGTAACGTAAGAACCGTGCGTGTCTGGTCTTCTCGAGGCAGAGGTGAGAGATGGTTTCATGCAGACTGGCACGCCTAAAATGCTCTGTTGTAAACATGGAGGTTCACGAGTGAAGTTGTCTCTCTGGCCTTTCTGTGGACGAATTCCAGGACCTATCGATACGTTTTGAAAGCTAAAAACTTCAGTCGGTGCTGTAGTTTGCTGGTAGGACTGGGTGACCCGACACTTATAAAAATTCAATGAAATAAGAATCGGGGATCTTCCCTTGTCATGGAATGGGAGAATTACCCAGAATTATTTTTAGGCATGAACTAGGCAACTTGAGAAGCAAGCGAAGACTGGCCCTCATCAAATGGCTGAAGCGCGGCCGGGGAAAAAGTAGTGAGAAGAAGATTTCCTGCCAGATACTAAGGAATAGCCTTGGTGTGTGCTGTTAACGTAGACTTTTGATTTCTAAACAAGTTTTATTATAGAAAATCCGCCACAAAGTAGTGCTTTTTTCGCTGTTATTCTCGTAGCAAGCAACTGGCCTTTCGTAATTTCTTGTCAAAGGAACGGTATAATCTAAATAGGAGAATACTGAGATTTATATTTGCGCATTCAAATTTTTTTCATATTACTCGATAAAAGTACGTTGTTGTTGTTTCTTTAAAGGGTGTTCCTGCTTTTATGAAAGATATGTTTAATTTCTCTCCGGTCCTCTTCTTATGCATGATCTTCGCGGAAATAACATTCTGTCCTTCAATAAACCTAGAACAACCAGTTATGGTCTTAGTTCTTTTTCTTACGGATCAGCTAAGTTGCGTTGTAGTTATTCTGAAATTCGAGACGAAATAAACTTAAAGTATGTGTTTATGTTACCTTTAGAAGGGCGCGTGCGTACACTTTGTAATTTGTGACTCCAGTGCTTACCATATTACAGAAGGGCGGTGTGGAGCTGTTAGTAGGCGTGGGATTTGTCTCATATGGTTTAGGGGCCGACATATCTCTCCCTTAATGCCGTACCGGGAGGCGAGGTCGGTAGCAGAAAGCAGCGAAGGGCCAACTGCGTCCAAAAGCGATCGCACGGGCCGAAATCCCGGGATGACTCGTTTGGTACGACGCTCCAGCGCCGGTGTCTGGAGGTACTGCGTTTTAATCTCTTGTTCAAACATTCCGTCAGCGCATGCATTAATGTTCAGGCTCTCCGATTTGTATTTAGTTATGTACCTGTAATGCTATGCATTTTAGCTGTAAATGTAATGCCTGGAGGCAAGAGCCATTATGGCTCTTGCTGGAAGATATTAGCTCTTGTCATCCCTGGCTAGTACTGGAATCAAACACATGAAAAGAATATTAGAAAAACATCTTAAGTAACCAAATACAAAAAGACATATCACTGTTTAGTCTTCGCACCCAATTACATCTAGGCTCAACTAACAGTCGACCAATAACATCACCAATAAGTTGACCAATGACATCTGCGACCGGATTTCTTATGGTACTACCGTTACACTATTCTCACCTGGGGAATACACGCGCAAAAGCCAAATAAGCCACTGTACACTCCCTAAAGTCCCAGCGTGACCCAGGGGAATACATAGCATTCTCACGAGCCTTTCCGCCCTATTTAAGAGTAGTTACTCGTTTATTCAGTCAGTTCCAGCAAAGTTTAAGGTCTTAGACCCGTGCTAGGAGATTTCGCCCCACCCTCCTCCCCGCGGCGATGGAATATATATATTCTCTCATGGCCTACCGACTCGCAAAGCCTTGGGCCGATTCTCCCATATCTTAGTGCATCTGGGCTCATCTGGCTTTGTGTGTGGGTGGACCTGGTGAGAATATATTACAAATCACTGGACTCTGAAAATGACTTCCGCTCAGGTTGTCGAAACGTCAGTTAATGTCATCTCAAACTGTCCTTCTCAGGACTACACTCACCCGGACGATCGTACTTTACTTAATTATGATATGACTCCTGTGTTCAAACCATTTACGATTTTTAGACATATTATGCTAATTTGATTTATACACAAACGAAGCGGCCGATCTCCAGTCAGTATTCCAAAGATATCTCACCATTTTATTCTGGCATTCTTCAAAAAGCTTTTTAGTAAGTAAATTTTGATGGTGCAGGTCGAATTAATAATAAGAAATACCTCTATTTCTGTTTTTACAACAAATACCTGCTATTTAAATTACACATTCGTCTTTCTGGTAAATTCTCGTCATTTTCCTAATTTTATCCGTAGTTGTGCGTAACTGTTTGTGCATCGCACGGATATGCCCTCATAGGGGTCTTGTTTAAAAAGGCCTCTTTATGAAGGTTGCAATGTGCACCAATTCTTGAACACTTTGTGGTCACTGTTGAACAAGTACGCTACTGTAAAGTAAACTCGATGCTCAAGTGCCTCCGAATGTCAATTCAGAGAGGACATGATGTTTTCCTAAACAAACAATCGTCCCTTTACCAATAATTTGCATTAAAAAAATGACGAAAGGAATCTAACGATCCCATATTTATCGCACTATGCTATGACGGAATCGATACAAAACTGACACAGTAAACTGAGTGAAGCGCCAAAAAGGAAGCGTGATCACGTTTCGGAACAAATCCCTCAGTTGTCTTCGGTGTTTAGGTCTCTCCACCGACTTGAAATTCGTGAACTTTCAGCTGTAATAAAACATCTGTTAGTTAATGCTTATATGATATCTTATCTTTTTCTTATTTTCACCAGCCTGCATCGGTTGGTTCGTAGATCAGTCTCACGATATCCGGAGGCAATAACAATCATATGGATAGCGCGTCACCCATCCCAGTTCAAATCACTTTGCAATATTTTCACCACGTAATTTGAACAACGAGAACACACAAAAATTACAATTAACGGACACACAGTTTCATATGACGAGACGACGCATAACCTCGGAAAACCCATAAGAGCTTTTTCGAGCTACGGCCTCCACAAAAACTACGCCGAAACTACTTATTGAAACTTGGGGCAACAAATTAAAGAGAGGTGTTAGTTTGGTGTTGACGAAAAAAATGTCGTATTTTAACAGTTTTGATCTTATAGATTTAAATAGTACTATCGCATTAAATAATATTTACCATTATATATTTCCATAAAATAAGCTTTACCCTTCAAGTCATCCCGTATAGTGAAAAAAATGTAAAGTAAAGTCTGTTTACGTGCCAAGTGGCCTATCAGAGGCGGAGCTTATCCCGGTTTCTGTGACATGAAGCGACTAGGAGTATTTTTACTCCCCCCCCCCCCCTGAATAGGATGCCAGTCCATCGCAGGGTTACCCCTAGCATTTCGCCGGTACCATTTGTACACCTGGGTGGAGAGAGGCACCGTGGGAGTAAAGTGTCTTGCCCAAGAACACAACATTATGTCCCCGACCAGGACCCCAACATGAGGCAACCGCGCCTCCCTACCCTACCCCTCAAGTCATCCCGTATATTTAACATGAAAAGAATACTTGAAATTAACTGAAGTAACAACAGAACCACTAGCTACGCAGGCTACAGGATATCCAATTTTTGTAACTTTTCAAATAGAGGTATGAAGCCCTTTACGAGTCTCAATGGGGTTAAGCGTGTGGCGTGAAACGTCCAAAAAATTAACCGTGTGTCGTGAAAAAGGGAAAACATTAACCGTGTGTCGTGAATTATTTTGTCCAGATAACCGTGTTGTTTGTTGCTTTTTCTACGCTCTGAACATATATTTGATGTAAAAAGTAAACGTGCACCGTGAAATCGCGAAATTTTTAACCGTGTTCTGTTTGCTACACCCCCATGGAGATCCTCCTTTACGCACAAAATATCGAATATGCTTGTATCAATGTAAATCTATAAGCATAGATGTCCAATATAAATAAAAGATGCCTAATACAACTAAAAGATGTTAGATAAAACTAAAAGATGATCGATATAAAAGATTAGTAAGCGGAAGTGATTTTGACAAAACAGGAAGTAATGTAAGAACATTTGCTTGATCTGCATAACTTTTTTATAAAGTTAACGTTTCGTATGTTACAACATACATCATCAGAAGTGATTATCATTTAGTTAGAGATAATTTAAATTGTAAAATACAACTGAACGGACTGGGAACTAACGAAATTGATTGACATAAATCGACAAGACTGAAAGATAGAGATAAAGTTTCTCAATGCCAACGTTTTCATTTAAGACTGGCTTTAGATCACGGATAAACAGAGACTCTTTAATTTTACAATACACGTGTGATCGACCAGTTGCTAAAATTTCAAAATGATCCCACTTTATTCTTTGGTTGGTTGAGAAAACATGATTGTCAGCAATCAGCGTTTTATGTCAATCAATTTCGTTAGTTCCCGGTCCGTCCAGTTGTATTTTTGAATTTAAATGTATCTATAAATGAATAATAATCACTTCTGATGATGTATGTTGTAACATACGAAACGTTAAGTTTATAAAAAGTTATGCAGTTCGAGGTCTATACCACAGCAAAAGAAGTCGTGTCTCAGTCAAAATTTCTCAGTATCGACTACATTAACTTCATAGAGAAAACAAAACTCCCAGCGGGTGCCGGCGGGTCTAATTAATTTGCTGGTAGCAGGTCGCAGGTCGCGGGTGGCAGGTCATTGTTTCACCAATACAGAAAGTATCCTAAACATTCTTAAAAGCTAACCTTAGGCCTAATTAGGCCTAAACAAAGTTTTTAGGCCTAAGGTTAGCTTTTATGAATGTTTAGGATACTTTCTGTATTGGTCAGTGAAACAATGACCTGCAACCTGCGACTTGCGACCTGCGACCTGCAGATTAGACTCGCCGAGCGGGCGCCATACTTGTTAAAATGGACGTTAGGCTATCATATCATATATATCTTTATTATATGACTAGCTCCGTGAGCAAAAAAGATCAACCAAATCCCCACTGTGATAAGTTACCCAAGCAAGATGGAGCTTTTCTGCCCGCTCGGGATTTCTCGCTTGGTCCCGCAAGATCAAAGATCATTTGTTTGGTGTTTTATCCCATATAATAAATCCTTTATTGACCAAGCTTGTTCGGACAAGATGGCTGGATATTGGCCTCGTTCTTTTTTTGCGTGTTTATGGACCTGGAAGAAACACGCAAAAAAGAAAAAAGAACTTGGCCAATATCCAGCTATCTTGACCTCACGCTTGGTCGATAACCCATATGTATTCACCTTAAGATTTTAGAGTAGCCTGGTGTAACACATATCTTCAAGCATTTACAGACCACAACACCGCCAGAGAACTCCATGCCCTACTCTTTGGGAATAGGATGTGGGTTCTTCTTCGTCCCTCACCGTTATGAACATTGATGAGTTGTGAGACAGGGAAAACGGTTTATCGTACTTCATGATATCCAAGAAAACTAGAGAGACTAACCATTTTGCAGAAATCATCACAAAGGGGTAGACTTTCATATACCGGACCAAAGTGGTGGAAGACAAAAGAATCATTGTTATTCTGATTAGGCCTTGTTGATAGGAATTGTTATGTTCGTTTTGTTATTTTGTTTTATGGGCGTTAATTATTCCGGATCCGATATATATCAAACATGGGCACTTTCTCCTCAGTTTTACGACCTGAGTGATAGCATCCCGTTGCATCCCGGTGGAATATTATATTGGTAATTAAATAAATTACTTATTTGGCGTCGCGATATATTATTTGAGACGTCATGCATTAAGATGGCAACTGACTTGAAGTAAAGGAGATCTAGAGGTAATAGACTAGAACAGATGAATAGGGGTATTGCGTGAGTTTTATAATCACAAAAAAGACACTCTGAAGACGTAAGATTTTGTTTCTGTAAGTTTTTCCAACTCGGCCCCACGCTGTTATACCATATAATAAATAGGGTTGAATCAGTGATCTGTCAATATGTTGTAAAATATTAAGTGGTCCGAAATGTCTTAACCAAGTAATAATACGTGCTTCAGCAAACGCCATTTTGTATTCAAGGCAAAGGCCTTGCATTTTAGAGGGGCCTGGGTACGTATGACACTTCCGTTTTACAAAATCATTTCCGCCTCCTCATCATCTTTTGGTAAAATCGAACATCTTTTAGTTGTATCAAACATCCCTTGTTTTTATTGAGCGTATTTTATTTACATCGGACATCTTTGCTTACAGACTTATTGCACGCTTACAGATTTATTGCACATAACATTCATGTATGCAACATAACATTGACATAAGCATATTCGATATTTTGTCCGTAAAGGGACTGAAAAAAATGCTTATTACTAAAAATAAGCGATAAAAAGTTACGACCTTTCGAGCATTCTACAGTCATTTTCAAGTCCATAAACATTCCCCGTATATTACAAATTTGAAACAACTGAGGTTGAAATATTTGCTTAAGAATCCAATGTCAAGGTTAAAAGAATGCAACAAATCCGTGCCAAGCTGTTTATTTAGTGCTCTCAATCGTCCTCATCTCCTTCGCTTTCATTAACCTTAATCTCTTTCAGCGTTCTATTTTCGTGCATTTTATTTGAAAAGAAAAAATGTTAAGAATCTTTTCAATCTCTTCGCTCTCCGAGTCACATTTTTAAAATGTGACTAATAAAGGCTTGTTTTTGCTAGACCAGTTTATCACCAAACTTGGAAAAAATTCGTTTAAGTAATGAATGATTAGACTTAAACATTGTCTATTTTGTCCGTTCTTAACTAAAGTATATTGTGTTTCTTTCTTTTTTGGCTTGGGTGCCTCATTGCATTGTTCCTTTTGTGTCGATAGCTTGTGCCGCTACGAATAAAATAAATACTAATTCAAAAGTCCGTGATCGATCTCATTTTATAATTCGAAAGAGAGCGATCCAGTATATACAAGCTGTTTCTCTCGATCGTTTTTCTTCGAGATCAAGGCCTAGCGAAGTTTTCCAACGCGCCATAATGCCGAAAGTTGTGCGGCCGGTATTAAACGAAATTAACTTACTGCCACAGTATGTAAATTTAACATGAAACAACACAGTAAAGGTCGAACTACCTTCTCGCTCCACAGTACGGAGATTATTTATTTGTTTTGTATTTTTGAAGATACTTCATTCCAAGCGGAATGGGACCTCTTCTGGCGTTCATGTTTGCCCCGTTTTGCGAAGAAAAAACTGGCGCCTTCTGGGGAGAAACACGAAACACATCGAAAATATCATGTGGGTTACCACCGTGAAATTAAAGTCGCCCTTTGCGTGCCTTACTGATATCGGCCGTTTTACAGTTTCATTATAACACATGATTAAGTCTTTGCTGTTTAAAGACGGTCAATATTTAGAAAAAAAACATGGTTATAATTGCAAAGCTATCAAGTTGTTTGCTTTCCCCAGTTTGTGCGTTCAAAGGAGCTATCTATAAAACTATTTCGCTGCTTAAAATTGCTTTATTGAAGCCCGTAGCATTGTAGCTGTAAATTCTATGGTACATACAAAGTCTAAAATAATCCAACAACTATCGACTTTAAACTTTCAAAATTCATTAAATATTTTTTTTATTTATTCATTGATAAATAAGTACACAAAGCACAAGTTAAGGTAATGAGATGCCAAAGCCAGAGGCTTATACGGCATGTGAGTTTATGCGGCCCATATCATAGAGTCAGGTCTGTAACAATCAATTTTTAGCCATAAAATAAAGATGTCTTTCCCAAAGGCCTTTGTCACTTCCTTTGGCATTCATAGAATGTCACGTGAAATGAATTCTCCTTTGTCTCAGTTACGAAATCTTAACAAGATGTAGGCCACATCGGTAAATAATGGCGATCCTAGCCTACTTCGAAATTGCTTGTAATAATATAATGCTCAGTTTAATTTGAACTAAGGAAGACTTATTATTAGCAATAAAAAAGCATAGCAACTAGAAAAAGGCGTGATTCCTTTGCCTTATACGGTTAAAACTGCGCAATTTGAAAATACTCAGGTCAATATATGGAGTAAGCTGGATGCTGATTACGAATTAGTATATATATTAAAATCATGAGAAAACGTAAATATCTCCTTTCATTTTTCTGCTGATTTGACACATGCAGGACGACTAAACTCAATTTATACATCAACTACATTGCATATGCGATATGACAGAGTAAATAGTTAACCTCTCTCACCTAGCTATGGCTAGTACTGTACATTGCAATCTGCACTACAGCATTCTTTAAAATTTAAACATTTTCATATCCCTCGTTGACGAAACCCGCAGTTTCGGGAATACATTTGGTCATCTCATTGACAGCTTTTCCAAACTCTTCTATAAAGACTTCGGGATCCGAAAGCACAGCTGTATCACCCTGGACTCCAACAAAAACTTTCCCTGTATAGGTAATAATGGATAGTGTAACCCCAAGGTTTTCCTTCTGAGGAGGCCAAAATACCAAGTATTTCACGCGAAAGCCTCTTACAGAAAGCATTTCCTGAGGACCACGGACATTAGAAAGAACACCACTCATTTTTCTGCTCAATATGGAATTGGTTTTAGCGTTCATAAACTGTGGACTCGCTTCTCCAGAAAGCGAAAAGACTGAGGCGGCTGCTAGTGGTTCGCCAGAAATTTTAGCTCTGTCCATGCGAGCTTTGGTCTCATCTAATTGATTGAGAGCACCTTCGGTAGCCACCGGTAGTTCGGGGAAAATGAAAGAAAACCTGTTTTCCAAGTCAAGTTTTTGTGATGTGGCCTTTGCTCGAACATCTACTGGAACAGCTACAGTGAAGTCATCGGGATTTTCAACGCCTTTTCTCTGGAAGTATCTCCTGAGTGCGAGGGCTATGCCGGACATCAACACATCATTGACAGTGGTGCCGGTAGCGTTCTTGATCTCTTTTATCAACTTTAGGTCAATAGGCTCATTCCAAGTAATTCTTCTTTCCCAATTGAGTTCAGGCCCGTGCAAAATGCTGTTGTCAGATGACTTGAGTAGCAGCTTAAATAGATATCTGGGTGCTATCAACGCCGCTTTGGCCAAGAGGAGGAAACGGCCTGTGGATGAGTAGTTTTGAAGGCCTCTTTGAATTGTAGCATTATCTGGAAGTTGATGAATGAGGAATCTTATTAAAGAAACACCATCAGCCATAGCATGATGTACTCTAAACATCACTGCGAAATCATTGTCACCAAAGTTGGTTGGGATACAGCAACAGTACCACGGAGATCGCCCTTCAGGAAGAGGTTCATTGCTGAGCGCAGAAACAATCGCCGCCAATTCGTCTTTGGAGCTGGGAATCTTTCCCTTCCATGGAAAGACGTGATTATCGATTGCAAAGGATTGATCTTCCTCGAAGAAGTACTGGAAATAACCAGGTCGAATAAAGCAGCGTACTCTGGGATACAATGGCACTCCCAAATCTTTTCTTGCGTCCACGAACCGTTCCACAATAGCATCGCGGAGCTTTTGAACTCCATCTTCAAAAGTACCTTTGTTTTCGAAACAAATTACGGAATTGATAATCATTTGCTCTGCTCCAGCGTCCGTAATAAACACTGCGTCCATTGGAGCTAATGGCATTTTCTCTGAAGTTTTGGTGACTATCACTCGCTCAACTGTCTTCAGCAAGAAAAACAGCACCATAAACGGAAGAATCGGAAGAGTAAAAACGAGCAACAGTACATGGCACAAAATGCATTGTATAATGAACCAAACAGACGATACAAACGAGGAAATACACCCAATACAGGTTTTCTTTCGAGTGCTTGTATGACTCCTTGTCTGAGTGTATTCCTTACGCTCTGTCTTACGTGAATTAGCGTTTATGTTGTCATTAGAGTCCTCTACATTAAGCACCACGCCATTCTTCATGTTGTTGATGAATTACAGCGCTCGAATGTTATTATTAAACTTAAGACCGGCCAACGCACGAATGAAGAGACATGTAAATTTCTTCCCTTTCATAGATATATTGAAGAGCATGATTGGTCAATAGACTCTTGATTTGAAGAACTGGTCACGGGTCAGTTAGCGACTGAATACGCGTCACCGCAACCTCCAGCAATGCTGACTTCATTCCAAGAAGTAAAAATGACGAAAAGCCGTACAAAATTGCTTTTATAAAAACAGCAAGGATTGACTTTTTGCTCGTCGTTTCGGTGTCGCCATAAGCCATCACCTAAAGTGAGGAAGGAAAACTAGGGATTGACTCGAAATTTTAACAAATGGCTAAATTAAACTATTATAGTTGGCTTAAACATGTGTGCGGTACGAATTTGCATGAATACGTAAAACGAAACTGGTGCGTCAGCCAAAAAGTAGGGCAGTAAAAATCCTTGGGCGTTGCATGACTGCTCCTTAGTAAGTCTCCTTGAATGCCCTTCTGATAGCGGATCTCTAGAGACTTTTGTTCGAAATGTCGTGACTCTGTCCTGCATACTTAAGCGTAATAGTTGTTGATTCTAAATGGTACTCAACCATGAACATTAAAGAGATGTGGGCAAGGAGGAATCATTCATTTTGTCAACGCTATTATTAATTTTTGCTTTGAGTCCGAACTTGCCTTCGCGCTGGCATGAACATGAGTACTCTGCATAAATTTTGTCGGACCAGTTGGAAATGTATTCATATATGTAGTGGTGACGTCGATCCAATCATGATCAATGACCGTACAGTAAATTTCAGAGAAATGTATCTTCAAATTCTTTCCTTTGTTTGAAGAGGTTATGGTTCTCTTTTGAATTACCCTGCCGAGAATTAACAACAATTAAAAAACTCAAAGTGTCTATAATATATTAAAATCAAACTTAGCAATTGTAGAAGTAAGTTCGACTCTACTAACATTATTTACAAAGTATATCTTATGCTTTAAATTAAGAATTTAAAAAATAAAGCGACCAGATGAAAGAGCCGCAAAGGACAGTGAAACACAGATTATCGCGAATGTTGAACTCAACTGAAACTTATTATTTAGATCTTCTTTCTTCAGCGAAGGGTCAATAAGTTGACGTTTGCTGTTCAATCACATCGTTTTAGTGTTTGTAACCCAATGTTACGTAATTTTGTCTTAATGAAGACGTAACATGCATGCCATTGGTTTCCGCCCTCTTATCGGTTTCCACCCTTTTATCCAAACTTTAAAAGCCAGAAGAGAGGAAGCTATAGCTGTAATAACCAATTCGCCGCCCCAAAGTAGAAGCATGAAAGGACATCATCCTTAGAGGAACAAAGGTTCAAATGAAAGTTCATGGATCACTTCTCCTTTCCGTGTATAAGCCGCACAAATATGTACTGTATAATTACTAATTATTCCACGAGCACGCGTTAGATATGAGATGGTAAATAACCAAAGCGGTGCGTAGTGCCGAGTTGGTTATAACCAGGCTCATATCCAACAAGCACGAATGGAATAATTGTTTTATTAAATTCCTTAAACTCAAAAAGTTTGGAAGTACGAAACACGAGCGAGAAAAGCCTATGAGAAAATCCGAGCGAAATTGATGAAAGATCATAGTTAATCGAGGGGCTGGTAATGAAACCTTAAAAACTTTCAAAAACGAAAACAATGTTAATTGTCGTAATCGATGTTGAATTGCCCATGAGAGTGTGCAATCTTTTGTTTTCGCTTCGAACGCGTTAGCAAGTTAGTTGCGCATAATTTAATCGAAAAATTCGATTGGTTATATTCTCGAAAAAGGGTGTGTTTTGTGCACCGTCAAGGCTAAAAATACGGACAAAAACATGAAACAAAAAGACTAACCATTAACTATGTGAAGATGCGTTCTGTAATACCTTTTTGTCAGGCAGACGCAGGCTCATCACGAAAACATTCTTCCCTTTTCGCGTACTTCTAAACCTTGGAATTGACCCAAACTTTCCACAATAAGGTTGTTTTTGCTTCATGATTCAGAGAGAAATTTCTCTTTCCGGCGAAAAAAATTTTTAGCATAGCAACGCTTACTGCAGTCAAACTAGTAAGGTATAAGAGCTGATAACCGAGATTAAGTGAACCAATCAGATCACGAGAAATGCATTAACCGAGGATGAAAAATTCATATTCTTATTTGTTTCATGGGAGTCCTTTCACGGAAACACATGAGCTCTACAAATTTACCTGCTCTCAACTGGGCAGCTTCATAGCTCAGAGTTGGTAGAGCATTCACATGCATCGCAGAGGTCATGAGTTCGAATCCACCCTGCTAGCAGAGCCTTTCTTTTGCTTGCTCGATATTGGCGTTCTCGAGAAAGACTCTGCATGAATCGAGTAAGATCTTTATTGAGCATGCGCTGCATGTTGCCGGGATACAATTTTTGAACCCGGGCCCAATATGCCTTATAGGCGCCATCATCTTGATTTTTCATGGTTCAACGGGAAAGGAGCATGGGCTCCTGAGCGGGCTCAATTTTAACAATCTGTTTTATCGCTAAAGGGATGCACGCACTGGATAAACCAGTTTGACGAGAGAAAACGAGATTGACTAGTCCAGAAATTCGGGCTGCGGCGACTTAAAAGAGTTGACGCGATTCAGGTAGAGCCTCTTTTTCTCCTCCTGCTGAGTAAACAAAAAGACAAAGTGAGGCTCTGCTCGCAGGGTGGTTCGAATTCCATTAAGCAACCTGAATTTTTCAGGTGTCTAAAGAGAGTTTTTTAAGGTGGTCTTATACCCTAAAAATGACATTTTTGGTTAACTATCTTTGAATAAAACTTTTAATACCATTTTGTAGCTTATAAAGTCCTGACTCCAAAGTGACTAATTTCAGGTGTCAAATTTTGTACTTAATTATTAACCAGCCCCCCTTCCTTCCCCCTTCACCGGTGAAAAATGGAGGTCTGTTATAAGCAGTATAACTCAGTTGAGAATGGTCACATAAAAGTAAAATTAGGTTTACTTTATTACTCAATAGGCCACTTCGGAAAATACCATAATATTCTTTGTTTGTCCCTCCACATTTTGAATAAGCATTGTTTCCAGTTTCTCTCGGGACTTAACAATGGTCCCAAGAGAAAACAAAAACAATGCTTATGTAAAATATGGGAGGACAAACAAAGAGTATTAGGGAACTTTCCGAAGTGGCCTATAAATTCCCCAGGTGAGGGGAAACTCTGATCACTTTAAAAATTTTTTTCTCACGGTAAAGGGAAGCCAATGATCAACTGATCCTTCCAAAAAAAATTAACTATAAGAACATGTTAAACAGTTCTCCATTTCGGGGGTTTGTCACCAAGAAAGTGACATGCAGAAGTTCTGCTGAAAGTTTCAAGTCAATAGGCTAAAGCCCCAAAGAGATATCCTACTCGAAAGAGTCACAAATTGAGAAAAACAGTTATGATTATGAGCTATTGAAATTAGATACTATTCTTCTCATTTTCAATAAAATAACCTTCCTTAAGATATTCTACAGTAGGTTACAGTTTTGCTTCATTGTATGAAATGAGCATTCAAAAGGATCCTGAGGCATCATTTTCTGGGCTTGATCCCCTCCCCTCCCCTGACTCGTACATACTCCCCTTCGGCTTGAAATCAGGCAATGGCTCTTAACTCAGAGAAGATACAAGATAGCTTTGTGATGAGCAGATTTAAAATCTTAAAAATGTCTGAAAAAAGACTATTTTGCATTACGGAGTTCTCCGTTATTTCGGGATTCATGTTATGCCACTGGGAGAGTTGTGTGTTACCTTTTGCCTGAACAAAAAAGAAAAAAACTCCTTTCAACTTCAAAATTTGTCCCTCAAAAAACTGGAAATCTTGAGGGAATCTTTGCTGGTGTACAATACAATACACTAACTTTATTTAAGGAAAATAGAATTTATCATATGGCCCGTACGGCTCGGTGCGCGGTTTCATTGTAAAACTATTGGGAAAATTCCCGTATGAGGGCCGTACGCATTAGCGCGCGCAGTGCCCCTTTTCTCGAAAGTCCCCATAACGTTTCGGGCCCGAAAAGCCATTTGTGAAACTGCCAACCGCTTGTTTTGGAAAGCTGATCTTTTAACCTGTTTTCAAGCCTGAACAAAAGAAAAGTGACTGTGAAGTTTGACGACTTAAAGGGAATTGCGGTCTAGAAAATGTTTCTTTAAATTACTAAAACTTTTTCCTTGGAATTCGAAAGTAATTGCCGTTTTGTCCAGTTCCCTGTTAAAATGTGACAAGAGCACGTTGAAGTTGACTCTTTCGTGACTTGGAGAGCGCCATCTTGGATATGATGACGTGTTATAAAGTAGCAATAGTCAACAAACGTGTTCGACCTTACCAATTTCTTCGTTCCCCGATCACTTCAATGTTGTGTGACCTTCTGCTCCAAGAAAAGATGAACTATGGAAAACGGTTTTGTGGTTCAATAGGTAGACGAGACAGAAACTTGAGTCACTAAATACATGTACTTGCAGATCCTCTGATCAATCAAACTGGGCGGCAAAAATCAGCCAGAGCAAATGTAAACAAGGCAAAACCTTTTAACACGCGACATAGTAATATTCGAATACTACTAGCGTACTTCTTTTCTTTTACACTTTCTTACTTCTGCAACAGCCGTTCGATTTTACACGGGGAAGCGTTTAATTTAGAATAAGCCAAGGAAACCTTCAGATGTTGCTCAATACACATAACAAGGCCGCTGTTGGAATGTGGTTTGATCTGCTCAAGTACGCTTTCGAGGGGCATGAAACTAGACACATTCCTAGACTTGAGTACACATATAAAAATAAAGAATCCGAAGCTTCCAACGGAAAATGAAAATCTTAAGAAAAGTTGGCCGGCGAAAACAGAACGTGGATGGATTCCTCAAACCTAAAAACCTGACTGCTAATTACTGCGTTGTCGTATGGCAATCCCAGTCGGAAAATTGGTAGATTTCTCCGTTTTAATTTTTTATTTTTTTCCGTGTCGGTAAAAGTCTTGCCTGTCACTCCCCTGCTAAGTGGTATCTTTGTGCATAGAGCCTTCTGCTCGTATTTTCTTAGGATAGAGAGGGTAGTGGAAATGCGTAGATTTCTCTGGTGGACACAGTAGAATGATAAACTTAACCGGCAATGGCGTCGAAAGTCATGTAACGCGAATGGCGTTTTAGTGGATCTTTGAACAAAATATACCCTTATGAAGCTCAATACTGGCAAGTCAATTGGATACTGAACAAGACAGGAGGCGGAATCTTAAAAGCGACGAGTAATGGACTTCGACAACAATCTGTTGCCCGTCGAGCCGAAATCAAAGTGAGCTGCATTTCTAAAAGTTTACCAAGTGTGCTGTTATGTAGAACACTGAAACCAAATGGAAAATTCTCTGGTAACTTATGGGTTGAAAAAAGACAGAGAACGAATCGAACACCTTACGTGGATCTGTGATCAACTCTGCAAAGTTTTCAGGTAAAGAAAATAATTGGAAATGTGACAGCCAAGAATTATTTGAAAGAAAGCTTGCCGTGTATTTTGTGCTTCATTATTCAAGGAAAAGGTTCTTCATGGAAACGCTTTGATCCTGAAATTTAGTTTGTTGCAATATTGCGCATATTTGACACAATGGAGTTTCTTCTCTTCACGCACGCAATGAAATAGGAAGAGGTTTTCGCCTCTAAGAGCAAATATGTTGTTTGTTTCAATAAATTTTTCGCTGGAAGAGGATTCTGTGGTATTTTCTGCCTTTGTTAATCATAATCAGTCATGTTGTGTATTGAATTTTCGAGCTTAAGGTTGAAATGTGATATGGGAGAATTTTTTTAGTATTGCTCTGCAAGCAGGAAGGGTTCACAGGCCTGTTGGAAGCGTGCTTGAGTTTCAACAAAATGAGCCCCAAAATCAGTGAAAACTTGTGACGCAGATGAATAATAAAGTAGCTGCTATTTCCAAAATGATGGAATTACAAGTCTTTTAGATATAGATTTTGTAATAAAAACTAACGATAAAAAGTCACGACGTTTCGACCCCTCGGAGGTCATTTTCAAGTGAGAATAAAAGTTTTAAGAATTAGCATAAATATGTAAAAACTAGATAAAAAGAGCGACGAACGCCGAAATGTGATAAAAATATGTACAAAGAGTGTAAAAGAGAGCTAAAAATATAGGAGTAATGAACGGTAGCTAGAGAAAAGAGAATAGACAAAAAATAATTAATTACAAGAACTGTTCTAAACAAATAATTTGGCGCGGATAGAGTCACACTGTTTGTTTAGCGATGGTTTCAGTTCTTTTATAAAAAACATTTCAAAAACAGGACAATCAAACTTGTTCTGGCACTTTCTCAGGATTCTAAAACTCTTTGCGATGTTGTTAGGTTCCAATGCATGTTTCTCTCTCAGATGGTCGCCGATGGTTGCCCCTTTGTGCTCTTCAATGCGCTGGTGAAGGTGCCGGCAGGTATATCCGACATAACCTGCGTCGCACAGGTCACACTTGAATTGGTACACAACGCACTGTTGGCTTACAAGGGGTGGCTTCTCTTCACGGACCCGGATCTCTTCTTTGATCTTTTTGCTCGTGTAGACAGGGGTAATATCCGCACTGATCTTACGGCTTAGGTCGGCAAGTTGTCTCCGTACGGCGTTCGCAGATTTTTGGTCCTTGAAGGGCAACACGACTCTGATTGGGTCCCCACGCTTCTCATCAACGTGGGTGCGTGATTCCTCGGAAAC